>VDFB02127248.1:0-56260 GCA_007258455.2 Sequoia sempervirens | reverse complement strand
ACACTATGTATATTATTTGAGCCTACAAGCTCCATTTTTGGGATATCCATTGACTCTATCCTGTGACATTGTACCTTTTTGAGATGATTCTATATGATGATACAGTTTTGATGCGCCTATATGTGTTAGCGATGCTTTTTTCTTTTTAATGCTTTGGCATATGTAAGGATGGTATGATGTCTAATTTATGATGCCATGTAGTCTTATGGATGCCTATTTGTGATTTTGATGTGCCAGATGATGCAATGCTTACTTTATAAGGACTATTTTAACGATGTGCAGGCTAATGTATTTAGTAAAAGATGCAATGTTGATGATTATGATAATGAAATGTTTTCAATTATGTATATGATTTAATGTCATGGATAATATATGTATGGACCTAATGCAATGTTTATATGATCATGTATGCAATTATGTTTTTGGATGTCATAGGATATCATCATGAGGCGGACGAGAGAAGACGATGAGGCTGATGAGAGAAGATGACCAGATCGAAGAAGAGAAGATGACTAGACTAATGAAAATGCATGTTAATTCCTAGACCAAATCCTTCAAAACTTTACCATAGGACATTAGTATTTATTGCTCTTAATCATCATTGGGCAGACTATTGTAATGGCCAAGAAACACCATGATATGACATAGATCAAGGTGTGCAAGGTTGTACCATCATGTAAGACAAACAGTCACAGACAAGGATGATCATGACTCATACTAGGAGAGTGCTTGCCCCAGTCTTTTTTCCATAATCAACCACATGAAGAAAAAAGACAAGGACAAATCATGAAACATTGCTACTTCTCTAAATCCTGTTTCCAGGACATCCTTGAGAAACTAGTAGCATGATTTTCAAAATACAAAAAGAAATATTCCTTACCATGATATGTCATTGTTTTTCTAAATCCCAAAATCAGGACCTCGCTGAGAAACTAGTAGTCATGCGTGTCAATTGACATGATACGTCACTGCTTCTCTAAATCCTGCTTAGTGGGATCTCGCTAAAAAACTAATATCATGATAAAAACTAAAAAGACAATTGTCAAGTGTTTGCCAAGTGCATCTGGATATCCATTGTTCTGAAGCCAAGATGCCATGTTTGATAATGTCGAGTTGTCGAAATGTTTAAAGTTTTGATGACCTTGGAAAATGTTGAGAATTGGTGAATTCAAGAAGGACACATCTTGAATAATGTCGATGACAAGAGGATTTGATTCCTAATGGTCGTAAGGGGTCCCTCGAAATAATGATGATGCCTAGGAAGGACACATCTAAGGCATAAATGACAGAGTTGGTTCTTCAGAAGGACACATTTGAAGAATACTAGTGTCATGAAGAGTGATCTTTAGATGTGAAGAGGATCACTCAAAATGTCGAATGACGATGATGACGCCTAGGAAGGACACATCCTAAGGGGTAAATGATAGAGGTTATTGTTCAGAAGGACTCATTTGAAGACAAACTGAAATTTGATAGTTTGATCGATTTATGATGATTTGACTTACTTTGACCGAGTTTGACTTATGTTTGACTATATGTCGATATTGCCTTGATGATATGAGTGATGTGCTGATGAGATTGCCATATTGAAATAACTGATTGTCATGATTTGCTTTGTTTGAGGAGCTTTTCCATGTGGAAATTGATTGAAGACTTTTGACGTGTGTGCCAGTGTAGTGCCATGAACCCTAATGGACTGACCTAGTGCGGCCTCAGGGGATCATCAACAGATGGCCTTGCCTACGTCATACACTCAGAGACCTCGTAGTTCGACACGACCAATGACTTTGTCTTGATGAGAAAATTTTGCGTCATGATTCCATTCTGACAAACCTAAAAGGACTGACCTAATGTCTCGAGGACTCAAACTGTGAGTCTTGCCTATGTAGCAAGTGCACAGAGACAACGTAGTTCGACAATGACATGGACTGATTGATATGACTGACTTTGACAAGAGATGACAAATGTGTTTGCGCTTTTTGAGCAGTCTGATGTTTTTGTTTGTGGTTTTCTTCAGGACATTTTATGATTTTTAGGTCTCTTTTAGGACATTTTGCGATGTTTTTTGGTCTTTGTTCAGGACATTTTGTGATGTTTTTTTATCTTTGTTCAGGACATTTTGCGATGTTTTTGTCTTTTTTCAGGACTTTTGGTGATGTTTTTGGTCTTTTTTCAGGACTTTTTGCCAATTGTCAAGATCATGTGTGACATCCACTGCAGTTTCATGATAAACATTTTTCCCCCAGTCATGTCTAAGACTTAGCCATTTGCAAGGAATATGGATAGGATGCTGCTGAATTGCTAAACAGATAGTCGTCAGGACTTGATGTCAATCATTTATCTACTATGACAGGTAGGGTAGGATGTGATGGCGATTTGCAGAATAATGGAAAACATACCTTTCATCCTAGGCCAAGTTAGACAAAGTGACAGTAGATGGCAGAGTAATGATTGATTATGCATGGCACCTGTTTGCCAGGTTTTCACCATGGTACTTGTCCAAAGTGCCTGTTTGCCAGGTTTTCACTATTGAACGAATCATTTTTCTCTTTACTATTTTCTTGAATTTTTTATTTTTTTGGTGTCACCAAGATGCTTGTTTGCCAGGTTTTCATCAGGGTGACGATTTTTTAATTTTTTGATATTTTTTGTGATTTTATGGCTTTTAGCTCCATCCTCTGATGCTATGTGTAGAACTTTTGGAGGTGTAAACTGTTGATGGGCTCTGTCAATTGTTCCCCATCTAGAGTTGCCAATTGATAAGCTCCAAAACCAAAAGAAGATATGATAATATAGGGACCCAGCTAGTTTGGTTCAAATTTTCCTGGCTTTTCTCTATCAGCTTGGTTCTTGGGGTTCTGTATGAGAACCAGGTCGCCAATGTTAAACATTTTGACCATAAGCTTTTTATTGTAGTTGTGACAAAGACAGTTCTGATATGCTTGGAGATGGTTCAGTGAATTTTGTCGTCTTTCTTCCTGCATTTCCAGCTCATGCAAGCGTGATTGTCGGTACTCCTCTTAATTAGTTAGGCCCTTCAGGGAGACTCGTAGCGAAGGAATTTCGACCTCAATGGGTAAGATGGCCTAAGTGCCAAAGACTAGGGCAAATGGGGTGGCCCATGTAGGCGTAAGAATGCTAGTTCGGTAAACCCACAAAGCAGGGTTGAGTTGTATGTGCCAGTCATGGCCAGCATCATTGATAGTCTTTTTGAGAATTTTGACAATGGTTTTATTGGACGCCTCAGCTTGGTCGTTTCCTTGTGGGTAGTATGGAGATGAAAAGTGGTGTTGGATATGGAATTGCTCACATAACTCACGTACGTCTTGGTTTTTGAACAGACATCCGTTGTTAGTGATGATGGACTGCGGAAGGCCATACCAGCAAATGATGTAATTAAGGATAAAATTTGATATTTGTTTGCCAGTAATATATGTTAATGGAATGGCTTCAATCCACTTTGTGAAATACTCAATGGTGGTAATAATGAATTTGTGGCCATTGGATGAGGTTGGATGAATCTTACCCACGAGGTTGAGTCCCCATTGAGCAAAGGGCCAAGGAGAAGTGATCGGCCGAAGTTCTTGTGCTGTAGCATGGACCAAATCACTGTGAATTTGACATTTGTGACAAGTCCTGACATACTCAATGGCATCGTTTTCCATTGTCGGCCAATAATACCCGAGTCTCAATACCTTCTTAGCCAGAATAGGACCACTCAAATGAGATCCGCATATACTGTCGTGCCCTTCTCGTAAGGTCATACATGCTTCGTCGGTGTCAAGACATCTAAGGAGGGTATCGTCAAAACTACGGCGGTATAAGGTGTCACTGACAATGGCATACCTTGCAGATTTCCTAATGAACGACTTCCTTTGGTTATTGGACAGGTTCAGTGGAAGGGTTTGAGACTTTAGGTAGTCGTAAATGTCCTAGTACCAAGGAGAGTTGGGACCAACAAGTTCGCAAACCATTTCTGATTATGGGATATCATATGCCGGAATCAACAGCTGTTCGACTAAAAACTCAAATTGTGACACATTTTTTAGGGATGTCCAAGAGAGAACTAATAGTGGCCATTGCATCAGCTGCCTTATTCTGTGCCCTGGGGATTTGTTCAAAAGAAATCAATTGGAAGTATGTCAGGAAACTGTCCACCATCCTCTTGTAGGGAAGCAACTTCTCATCCTTTGTTTCATAATCATCATTGACTTGGTTGATCATGAGCTGGGAATCCCCAAATACAAGCAACGTCTGAATTTTCCATTTGATTTCCAACTTGAGACCTGTGACTAGTGCTTCATATTTGGAAATGTTATTTGTACAAGGGAAAGTGATCTTGAATAACTTAGGAATTGAATCCCCTTATGGTGTGATAAACAAGATTCTAGCGCCTGAGCCATGACCAGTATGAAACCCATCAAAATATAGCTTCCATGGTGCCACCGGTTCTGCATGAAAAATGGACTCATTAGGAAAATCAATTACTAGTGGATAAGTGACTTAGATTGGTGCATTTTCCAGATCTGCTATTACCTGCCCTTTTATTTCCTTACGCTCAAAATATTCTATCTCATACTCACTTAGTATCATGACCCATTTTTCCAAGCGGCCTGTTAATGCCGCCCAACTTAGTAGATATTTCAGTGGGTCAATCTTAGCAACCAGCTATGTCTGGTGACTGAGCATATAGTGTCTTAATTTTTGGGATGCAAAGACAACAGTGAGCCATGCACATTCAATGTATGTGTAATTCAACTCATAGCCTATCAGTGTGCGGCTGATGTAATAGATTGCTCTTTCTTTTCCTTCATGATCATTATGTGCTAGCAATGCCCCTAGTGTTGAACTAGTAGTTGAGATGTATAGAATCAACGGCTTTCCATGAATGGGTGGCATGAGGACTGGTGTTGACAATAGGTAATCTTTGATTTGCTGGAAGGCCTCTTGACATTTATCCATCCATACAAAGGGGATACCCTTGTGCAATAGATACTGAAACATATGACACTTATCTGCCAATTGGGCTATGAAACGGCAAATAGATTGTACTCTGCCTTATAGAGTTCTGAGTTCATTGATCCCTCTGGGCGGAAGCATGTCTATGATTTCTTTGACCTTTGCTGGATCGACCTCTATGCCTCTTCGGGAGACTATGTACCCCAAGAGTTTACCTGATGTGACCCCAAAAACACACTTCTTAGGGTTTAATCAAACTTTGTACTCTTCAAGTCTCTTGAAAATTGTGTCGAGTACCTTCAAATGATCTTTCCTTGTTGCTGATTTGGCCAAGAGGTCATCTACATAATCCTCCATTATTTTGTGCATCATGTCATAGAAGATCATGGTCATAGCCCTATGATACGTGGAACCTGCATTTTTGAGACCAAAGGGCATGACGTTCCAACAGTATGTACCCCATGGGAAAGTAAATGTTATTTTGTGTTGATCCTCAGGAGCAATGCGGATCTGATTATAGTTGGAGAAACCATCCATGAGGGATAGCATCTCATATCCTACAGTTAGGTCAACTATGATGTCAATGTTTGGCAAAGGAAAGTCATCCTTTGGACAAGCTTTATTTAGGTCTCGAAAGTCCGTGCATACACGAATCAGCCCATTTGGCTTTCTCACCGGCACTAGGTTGGAAATCCATTCAGCATAATCTATAGACCTTATGAATCCAGCATCCAGTAATTTCTTTAACTTGGCCTTGACCAATAGAGCAACTTGGGGATGCATTTTGCGCAACTTCTGCTTGACTGGTTTAGCATTGGGTAATAGTGGCAGATGATGCAGAACCAGTTCGGAGTCCAATCTTGGCATGTCAGCATAGGACCATGCAAAGTTGATTTTCTATTCTACAAAGAATTTATGAAATTCTGGTTTCTCTTCATCAGTCAATGATGCCGTAAATAGGACCATCTTGGGGTCTTCTACAGTTGAAATGTTATCCTCTATTGTGTCCTCAATAAGCATAGCCGATTTCTCCTATTGCACAAGGAGAAAGTCCAGTCCTCCATCTTTGGGTGCCTCAGAGAGGTTTTCACCCGCAGATACGTCCTTTATTTTTACTATTTTATCGTCAAGAGGTGCCTTTCGGTTTTCACCTAGAGACATTTCACTTTTTGTTTTATTTTTACTTTTACTTTTGCGACTAGAGGACTAAATAGTCTTGCCGAAGTATGCCGTGCAGTCTAAATCAATAGAAAATCCTGATTTGTGGTCCCCACTAGGTATGCCTTCTCTTAGTCTCATAAATTCATCAATTGCCTCATCATTCTGAAATGTATCTAGCACTGGCGGTCCTTGTTGGTCCCAATCGAATAGGTCAGGGTAAACTAGGATATGCCATCATCCATGTTGGTGAATTGGGGTGAGGATGCAGACAACATACAGACGTGTTCAGTGATGTTGTATATGAGGTTATCATCGTCCAACTCGACATCGGACTCTATCCAATATTCTCCTTCACTAGTGTCATATTCGTTGTCAAAATAAGGAGTGAAGGTTGTAGAGCCCTAGTTGTCAATGTCGTCTGATACCTCGGATGGATTGGACTAATGGGGTTCAGATGATGGGTGTTGTATGTCCTGGGAGGTGGTAGTGGGACTTTGACTATTTGGTGCTTGTTCAATTTTGAATGTTTGCCAAAATCGTTATTCAGAGGTCAGTTCCCCTGGTTCGATAAACAAATAATCAAGACAACAGTCACTTAGGGATCATTCTAAGCCAAATTCCCACTCATGGGAGTTTGTTTCGGTGAGGGTTTCCCTAGTAGTCTCGACACTGTCAGAAGCATGTACTCGCTCATTTGAAAGTCCAGAAGTATGTTGATCGTCATTGGTAAGTGATCCAAACCCTAATCCAAGATACTTTAGAATTTGAAAAGTTTCTATGGGTTCCCTTCAACCAATTTTATATTTTCCTAGGCCACTAGTACCATCATAGCCTTTAGCCTTCATGATGTCATAACCTTTGCCATATATTTGAACTGATAATGGGGGTAGTGTAACAGTATCCTTATAGATCCATCCTGTGATGTCAGCAAGGTCTTCCTCACTCATGTCTCCCCACTTGATAAAAACTGTATTCAGTGGAACTTTGAAGGTTTCCTAAGGTTCCATTCTGAAACATGGCCGACCATAGTCCTTGGGAGACCTGGGCATTGTTGTTATGTTGTATGTTGTGTGTAGTTTGAATTCTCCGTAGCCAAGGTCCTGGATTTTGATAGTGGATTCAATCTTAGAGTTGGTGGAAGGTGGTGGTATGGTAGAAGACGTGGATGGAGCAGATGTGGAAGATGACGTGAGTGTGGAAGGGTTGATATACTTGGATGACAAGGAGCCAGGTGCTTCTCAGTTAATAGGTACTCAGTTTTTGGAGATACCCCTTAAGTTTGTACAATATTGGAAAGGGTCAGGGTCTCCGTATATGGTTACTTCTGTGCTGTCAAATGGAAACTTGAGGCATTGGTGGTATGTAGATGGAACGACTTTTAAGGCATGAATCCATGGATGACCTAGCAATATGTTATACGGTAGTTCCAAATCCAGGACCTGGCAAGTCATGTCCACGATAACTAGTCCCACTCTGATTGGGAGAGAGATAACGCCACGTGAAGAGCGTTCCTCGTCATCGTATGCTTTGATCACTATACTTTCCGTTGGGTCTACACACGCATCAGATAACCCTAGAGCTTTAACCAATTTGAGGGAGCATATGTTCAATCCTGCTCCGCCATCTACTAAAACTCATCTAACTTTGTGCTTGTGGACAAAAGTTTCTATGTGTAATGTGTCATTGTGGTTAGTTTTATGTGATGAGTAATCTTGATCCAAGAAGGTGACGTAGTGCAGCGTAGTGAGATATCCCACCATAGTTTCAAATTGATTGACATCAATGTCCTTGGGGACCGACGACTCTAGGAGAGTTTTATCTAGGATATCTTTGTGTGCGGGAGAGATACAAAGCAGCTCAAGTATAGAGATTTGCGCGAGCATTTTTCCTAGCTGGTCAATGAGGTTGAACTGAGTTTTGGGTTTCCATTGCTGTGTGGTTGGGATAGGTTTTGGCTGTTTAGCAGATGGATCGAGTTGTGATTGTTTAGCAGATGGGCCCGGTATAGTGATTTTGGTTTGTCTAGTGGGAGGTGGACTAGCTATAGTGACGTTGCCACTTCGAGTAGTAGCGTTACATTGGGGTGCTCTTCTAACCATAATGGTATTGATGTATTCATTTTCAGTTCAGACATTGTTTATAATAGGTCCACCAGAATAGTCGTACTTGACTTGGGTGAAGTTAGCTTGATTCTGTAGACCTAACGTGGAAGCATTATGAGAACCATGGTCCTGCAGTGGATTCTTGTGGATAGTATGATCTGAATTGGAGGTGAATTGTGATCCACCTACTTCGATGGTGCGATTTTCAATAAGATCCTGTATTAGGTTTTTTAATTGTCGACGGTTAGAGGTTGTATGCCCTTTGGCTCGATGGTATTCACAAAGTGCATTGTCATTCCACCATGCTGGTTTGAATTGTCTTGGGTCATATGATTTTATTTCTGGCAGTATGATGACCCCATGCTGGAGGTATTTCTTAAGGACTTCTTCAATGGGTTCACCCAAATGGGTGTATGTACGACCCCTAGGAAATTGTCTCATATGACAATATTGTCCCTGATTATTTTGACCACTTTGGTTGTTTGAAGAAGTATTGGGAGGAGGTGTTAATGTCATTGTTGGTCTATTTTGTTGTTGAACCCCTTTCAGGGCCAATACAGGACCTACAATGTTTGCAGTCTTGGCATCGACAACACCGTCATTTGTAACGTGCTTATTTTTAACCCAATATTTGTTTTTGTCAGCGGGTGGATTGACGTTTGTGTTTTTGGAACCATATCTCAGTTCTCCCTTTGCGATAAGGGCTTTCTCAATCTGGACCCCTTTTTCAACTAATTCTATGAAGTTTGTGCAACAATGTATTTGCAATGCAAATTTTTGGGGCCCTAAAAGTGTTTGGACAAACATGTCAACTTTTTCTCTTTCGGGGATGTTGATGTGACATCGACTAGCGAGGCTTCTCCGTTTTTGAAAGAATGGAATAAATGTCTCACCAGAATCTTCTTGCGTGAGATTGCACAAGCTAGTGATAGAGGTATCCATGTCAATGTTTTATGCGTAATTTCTTATGAATTTTTGTTTAAGTTCATCCCATGTCTAGATATCCTTTTGAGTTGAAAACCATTCAAGGGCTTGACCCGCCAGACTTTTAGAAAAAAGTCTCATCAAGTATGTTTTTTCGTAGGCGATGTCCATACAATTGGTTGCGAATTCACGAACATGTTCAATGGGATTTGTCTTGCCTCTATATTTTGTGAAGTTGGGTGACACATATTCTGGTGGAAACAGAGGCATGTATAAGTTTGTGTCAAATGGGTAGACATTCAGGCCATATGATATTTCTGATTTCTTTCCTGAAATGTACATGTTTTTGATAGTTTTCTCCATGTCCCTCACTCTTGTTTTGAGGTCGTCCATGGTAGGGTCATTTATGTTTCCGGACGTTGGATTGCCTGGTACACCATGTGTTCCTGTTTGTTGTGCGTGAATATTGGTGTATTGTGGTGGTATGGATTGTTGTGGTATGTATGACGTGTGTGGATTGACATGTTGGTATTGGAAGTTATGATTGGGTGCATGTTGATGAGTATGAATGCTAGATGAGTAGGTTGGGATGTGTTCCCCAGCCATGTGTGTCGTTATTTGGGGGATGTTGTGACCATGAATGTTATGGTGGGTCAATGATTTCATGGGTTGTGTTACTTGGCTGCCTTGTATGAATTGTTGATTTTGTACAAGGGGAACGTTTGTGTTTGTACCTTGGGAGGCAATGACATTTGATTGTGTTGTCGTGTTAACATTTTGTTGTTGTCCTTGGATAAATACACATCTTGTGGCTCCTCCTGAAGGATTTTGTGAAATACCACTGAGCGGATATGTCGAAGTTGTGCTCATTGTAGTAAATGGAGCTATCAAGGGGGGATTGTTGTGACTTGATGATGCCCCCGTGGCATTTACTGTCATGGTATTGGCTGTCATGATATTTGTAGTGTTGGGGATGTTGGGGGTGTTTGGGACGTTGGGAGTGGTATGCACTGTCATTGTGGTCCCAAAGGAAGTATTGCTCGTAGTATTTGGAAGTTGACCACTATGTGACATGTTATGTGTGTTGTTGGCATTAGGGTCAGGATGTGTCAAATTTAACGTGTTAATGTCAAATCCTTGTGGTAACTTAGCTCCTTCACTCAAGAGCATAGCTAAGAATCTGTCTCTGTCCTGACGGACCATTGCTTCAACAAGCTGACAAGCCTCTAGGTCTTGTGTCAATGCCTCTATGTTTTCCTGAAGTAGTTGGCCATTTTCATCTTTTTGCAAGAATTGTTCGAATGGAGTGTTTGATGAGGATTGTGTTGTTATTGGAGGTTGATTGTCTAAATTGGAAAATGGATCGTAAAAGGTCTAGTTTGGGTCATGTGGAGGATTGTTGACATTAAACGTAGGATCTTGTCGAAAGTTTTCCATTTGTCTCTTTTGTATTTGAAGTCTAGTTTTGACCATAAATGAGATTGCTCAAATGGGAATGACAACTAAATGCAAGTATGACACTACGTGAAGTCTAAGTTCAAAATGACGTCTAGAATGACTAATGTTTTTGGATTTTCATGAATAGGATATGCAATGTGTAGCAATGTAAGACAAGGTTATCTAAGCACTTCTAAGCTAGAACTTTGTTTTCAATTTTGACTGCTAAAGGACTTTGTTGGAAATGACAAGTTGACAAGGTCTAAATGACTAGTGAGTCTTCCTAACTAGACTTTTGAGTTGGAAGAAATCTCACAAAAGAGGAAAATGACTAAAAAGGGGGTTTGATAACTTGGTTCAAGAGAGTCTAATTTTGAAAACAATGACTTTGCAAAGTGTGCTTAAGATTTTCCTAATCCTAAGTATGCAAAATGTGAACCTAGGGATAATCTAATGCCAAATGTATGCAACGAACAAGAATGAAGGATGATGAAACCTATAGTGACAAATGCAAACTAATGGTCAAGACTTTGAGCAATTTCAAGTTTGGTTTCTGACAAAATCTTCTAGGAAACAGTGTTTTGAAAAATGGTTGACAAGTTGAAGACCTCAGGTTTCGACTGTAAAGTTTAAAATTTTGACAAGCAAATGCGTCGTTTGAATCTGTAAATGCGTCACAGTTTAGCAAATGCGGTTCGATGTTTCAAATGCGGCTTTTGGACTATCAAATGTGACTTGATTTAGCATATGCGGCTTTTCAGTGTTCAAATGCATCGTGATGCCTACAGATGCGGTGTTCTAAGTTTTCGATACAGTTTAACAGAGCAGTTGCATTTCATAAAATCAGTTGCAGTTCGACAGATGCGACTCTGTTTGATTTCAAAATAATTTTCTTGTCGTTTTGGTGGAAATTTTGATCTGTTTGGAGAATTTTTTGTTTCAAACTATGATAGAACCATAATACACTTAACAAACACAGCGTTTTAAAAGTAACCAAACACACATCGAATAAGCACGATCCTAGGTTAGGCCATGACAATATTCGCTAGATTCCACATGGGTTTTCCCAACCGCATATCTGTAGCGTGTGAATTCAGAAGCTTGGCTGCATGAGCTCCCCCTTATAGTGCACTCTCTTCTCAGGCCAACCATGCTTCCAACCCCCATGAAACTCCCATGGCGAGCTGATCACCTCTACTACAAACTGTGAAAGTGTGGATGCCTTCACACCGATTGGTGCTGTGCTAGCAAATAGAAGGATTTTGGCTTTCTATACAAGAGTTTTTAGTTAGGGACCCCCGTTCGAGTGGCCATACATGGGGCAAGAGATTAATCACCATTAAGGTGGCACTCCAGCCTGAAGAGGTTAAGTGCCTCAACAGGGTTTAAGGGAGTACAACTCTGTCCGTATGACACATCCGCACAAGCAACCTTAGGTTTTCCCTTAAGGTTTACATTTATATACTGGTTGGGGGTAGCTTGGTTTTAGCTCTGTTGCCGGTTTGAGTCGTGTTAGGGTGATGAAATCCCCAGGCAGGTCCAATTTCTAGAGTTGGTAACCATTTCTCTTACACCCAAGATCGCCCGAAAGCGCGAGGGGAGAGGATACTCTGATATACCAAGTCAAGGTAATAAACAAATAAAGATAGGTCTAGTTTGCTGATCATGAGTTTTTCACCAAGTGAGAGCATACTCACCTACCATCTTGCAAACACAATCAATCAAAGAAGACATGTGACCTTTTTATATGCACCAAAATCAAATGTTTGCTAATCTATGAAAGAAAAACAAGCACAATATTTGTTTATTCCATCTTCGACATTCGAACCTGCAAACAAAAGATTAGTAGTTCCTTATGCAATGGTCTTTGACACACGAATAGGGATCACCACATGCTACAAATGAAGATTAGTAACACAAAAAAATCTAATCTAGCCAACATGCAGGAATGCAAAACCAGAAAAATAGAAAACCAGAAAACCAGAAAAGAAACAAAAACCAGAAAACACTAAGATCTGAGAATCAAAATGACAAAATTGACAAAAAAAATTTTACCAGTCAGATGCGGCTCAACAGAGCAGTTGCGTCGTTCTGGACTTCAGTGCGGCTCGATTGATTAGATGCATCGTTCCAGATATCAGTTGCGGCGTATCATGGCGATTGCAGCTCTTTTGTCAGCGAATGCGTCGCGATGCATCAAATGCATCACGATATTTTTAAAAAATAGTTGCGTCTATCCATACCTATACTTGCAAAATAGCAAAACACATAGAAAAAATGTACAGAAAACCAGAAAAATAGATTCGGGTTCACCAATATAATCAAGGGAAAAATAGATTGTTAGATTGGTTAGATTAATAACATCAATATCCAATGAAAATAACGAAGCATAAAGGAATACAATGAAAACAAAAGGGGATTATATCACCAGATCTCTTCATACTCCATGGTTAACCTTCATTACACCTCCTAGCTTGCAGTAAATAAAGATTCCCTCAGATTTGTGTATGAGCAACTATGACAAGAGACAAGACTAAAGCAAGTTTCGAAGGATTTAATTAAAATCTAAATGCCTATACCTAATGACAATGTCTAAGACTTTGATCAAATAATGAAAATAATTGAAGAATGAAAAGCCTTAAGTGTGCAAGCTAATAAATGCCTATAATATGTGCGTCAATCTAAAATTTTAGGATGTGTGTGTGTAATCGAAAAGTGAGAGGAAAATGTCATTTTATAGAAAATGCCATTTCGAATGGACGGACGAGATTAATTGATGACGAGAACCTAAAATGAAAGGTCCAGATTAAACCTGAGAATCCTTAATTAGGGTTAGGGAAAAATCCTTAATCAAATGGTCAGAATAAAATCTCAGATAATTGGATCAACGATGGAGAATAAATGAGGAAATTAATTAAAGAAATAAATATTTTTGAAAAATCAAGAAGATAAGATTGCCTGATTTGCAAGATTCAAAAAATCAAGAAGATAAGATTTGAACTGAAGATTCGATTTCGAAAATCAAGAATCTACCCGATTACTTGATTTTTAGAAGATTAGATACTAATTTGAATTAAATTAATTCAAATTAATGATTTTATGAGATAACAAATAATCTTTTTCAGATTATTTACCAAAATGGACTGACAGTTCAGATTGAGATGACATTTTAAATAATTGATTTATTTAAAATGAGAGGAATATTAAATTGGCAATTAAATAATTAAATTTAATTATTTAATTTAGAAGATAAGACTAATTAATTAAATAAATTAATCAATTTATTTAATTAAGACAGTTAGTGACATATTAAGTAAATAAATAAAACTTATTTATTTAATAATCAGGAAGAAATATATGAGAAAGGGGAATTAAATAAATTAAGAAATTTATTGAAATAAGGGAAGACTTAGCCAATTAATGACATATTTAATAAATAAATAGAATTTATTTATTTAATAATCATGAAGAATACAAAGACATGAATTAATTAAACAATTATCAATTATTTAATTAATAATCGAATGTGGACCAAGGACATAATTAAATGTCATAGTTATGCTAGGATGAAAGTGGTAAAAATGAAGCTTGCAGGCCTAGGTCATTTTTAGGTGTCTACAACAATAATATTCTAAAATTTAATTTAAAAGTAAACATGAAAATTGAAATAAAAATCATGCCTAATAATCTTACCAATTAGGAAAGAGGGGTAAAAAGTTATGGAGTTGAAGATGAATAAAATCTTAAAGTGCAAGAAAATGTTTTGAGTAAATAGTGTGAACTTGGGAGGAGATTAAAAAGAGGGAAGAAGAAAGGAAATTATAGGGATAAAGAAATGAATAAGACAACAAAAGGTAGTCTTTTGATTAAAAGTATTGTATAAATAAGATCTAAATATTTATAATGATACTCAATTGGTGAATTAACTGTCCAAGGATCGAAAGCTCCAAGATTGAAATTAATAACATCAAAGTGGAAGAGGAAACTTGAGTTACTAATGATAAAATGTCAACATGGAGGCTCCTATTTATTTTTTGAGGGTAACTTTTATTATTTCGAGCAGGAAAATTTTGAATTTACCTTATTTAGCCTAGAATAAGCTCTCATTAATATTTTGAGCCAAGGGAAAGTAGAGTAGTTTCACCTCTACCTTGATAGGGACACATGTTCCCCATAGCTTAAGAGGTTATATTAGATTTGAAGAGGGTTGAAGGATAAACAAGATCAATGGATGCTATTTCTTGTTATTTTTCTATTTTATGTGAAAGTTATGGAAAAAATAATGTGAGTATAAGCTACTGTTGGGACAGGATAATAGAGAATTTAATATTTCAAGTATTCACCTTAGAAATGAGAAGATGGATATCTAAGTCCCAAAGGATCTCAAGAAATGGGAAATATACATAAAAAGGGAAAAAATACAACAAAAGGAAAAAATATAAGAGTGTAGTGTCAAAAAATGTACTCCTTGATATTTTCATGCTATTTTTGGACCTCCTAATTAAATTGGACTTAATTAAGCCTCTAATTGGAACATTTATGCATTTAAAATCTTGATTAATCCCATCTTCTTATTATGCCTTGCATAACCACCCCATTTTGTTTTTGTTCAAAATGGGTCCCCCTTGTTTTTGTTTGTCCTTGGTTTTTTTGTTTGGGCCTTAGAAGTTGTTCTCTTTCCTCCTAGGTCCTTGTTCCTTTTGTCTAGTGGAAATGGAGCTGGAATGGAAACTAGACTCAGAACTTTGTGAAGGTTCCAAGTTCGGATTTGCTTTTGGTCCCAACCCCGTTCTTGTCTTGTTCATTTTCTTTGATTGTTTGTTTCACCTTGCACTCTTGGGATCATTTCTCCCTTGATTTCTCTTTTGTTTGCTTGTGGTTTCTTTTCCTCATAGCAGAAGCAGAACCAGAATCAAAACCAAACTTGGAACTTTGCAAAAGGTTTTGAATCCTTTTTTGGTTCTAATCCCGCTCACATTGGTCTTTGTTGTGTTTTTTTCACTGTGTGTTCCTTGTTTGCGATAAGTTTCATTCTGGTCTTGTTTCCTTATTGTTTTCCTTTCCTTATTTACTTGTGTCCATGTTTGTTCCTTTAGTGGGAGCAAAACTGTAATCAGAACCAAATCTGAAACTTTGTAAACAGTTGTGGATCTGGTTTTGGTTTTGATTCCACCACCATTCCTTTGTTGTCATTTTCCTTGCCACGGGGTTGGAACTAGAACTAGAATTGGAAGTGGAGTTTACATCAAGTTCTTATTTTCATTTCAACTTTGCTTTCACTTCCACTTTACCCATGATGTATGCAGGGGTATATGTAGGATCGTGATGAAGTGGCGATATGATGGGTATGTGGCTAACAACCTTTTTTTACCCAAAATTGATGAAACAAAAAAGGTTTTTTAAAGGAGATTCTTAGCTTTCCACCAATATAAATTATGCTTTACTTTGAATTTAATAAATAATTATTATTCATTTTCTATTTGAATTACGACTAAAGTCATGATTGATAGACTAATTGAAAAACATCTATAGATTTCAAACAATATCACATTTTTGAATCTAAAATATGCATCACATTCTATGCTTTGCATACTATAGGATTAAAAAAAAAATGAATTTCATGAAGTTTTGACCAAGTTAAGGTGGTCAGACATACGAGTTTTATATTTTTAAAATTTGTAATAAAAATTCATAATTAATTATTTACTTGGAAAAAAATTACAAAAAAATATGCATCATATCGGGAAATGAGTCCTCTACTTATATCTAAAATTTTATAAAAAAATATTATCATTTTATTGTGGTTAGGGTGGTCAGATAGAAAGCTACTTCTTATTTTTTCCCTGAAATTTAAGTACTACTACATTCAAATTTCAAAATTTCACCAAATAGATTTAAAAAAAAAAAAAACCTAGTAGTTTAGAAAGTAAATTTAGTTTGCTACAGATTGTATTCTTACATATTTTTTAAATAATATAAGTAACGTATTCAAAAAATTTACATGAAGTTGCCTAACTCTATTTTTTTTCTAAATTTTTCACCACTTAAGGGCCAATTCTTTTCCATGATGATCCTACACATACCCACATATGTTGTGTAATCATCCCATTTTTATTCCACATCCAACCAACCACATTTATTTCATTAATTATAGCCTCCTAACATGCACAAAATGGGTTTCAAACCTTAATCAAGGTTAATTTTGGCTCATTATCTTTATTGCCTAAGTTGTTATAGTGAACCAGAGCTGAGAAAGCATGAAAAAGGAGCACAATTTCATTGAGGGAGAGCATCTACAAGAATATTTAAATGGAGTTTCATCCCGTTTGGTAATGTTTTGAGGTAGGTGGGTCTTCACCCCATTCCATTTTTGTTTGTTTTCTCATTTCCTGTTTGTGGTGTTCATCACATGTTCACGAGACCTTTCTCATGAATCTGCATGTGTTTTTGTTTTTCTTTTGCTTTCTTTTTTAGTTTTTTTGTTTCCCCTTCTATTTCCTATTTTCTTTTTTCTTTTCCCCTTCATTTTTGTCACTTTACTATCATTTTCCCATTTTGGTGGTATCTATACTATCGTGCCCTTTTTTTCACTTAGGGATTCATTTTTTAAGGATCTCATGTGCTTTAAAAGGTTGAAAATATATTTGATGACACTTGTGATTTTATTCATGTGTCAATTCAATGGATTTTTTGTTATATTTTTGATTCCCTAGTTTCTTGAGTCAATGGGTTGTGAAAACTAGGGTTTGTGTGTTATTTCTTTGCAATATTGTGCCCTAGGTGGCTCAATCCTACCACTATTATGTCAATAATGAGGTCAGGCCTTTATTCTATGTCTCCTCGAGCCTTCCTGTGACCTCATCCTAAGTGTTTATAAGCCTTGGCTAAATTTGGATTTAAGTAATAAGGTGGCGAAAGTGGACCCAAGAACGAGCTTAACTCATAAGCATGTGCATTGCAGTTTAGGTCTAATTATGATCTCGCTCGTAATACGGTTTTGTCTCACTTTTGTATCCTTTTCCTTTAGCGGAAGTGGAACAATAGTGGAAAATGGACTTGGAACTATTGAATGGTTTCAAGTCTGGTTTCCATTCCAATCCCAGTTTTGATTCTGACCCTGACCTTGATCTCTCCTTTGGGTATGTGTAGGATCATGATGGGCCAAAAAGTGACGATATGTTGGGTATTTGTAGGGTATGTGGCTGACGATTTTTTTATCCAAAATTGATGAAACAAAAAGGGTTTTTAAAGGATATTCTCATCTTTCCACCAATATCAATTATGCTTTACTTTGAATTTAATAAATAATTATTATTAATTTTCTATTTGAATTACGAGTAAAGTCCTAATTGATAGGCTGATTGAAAAACATCTATAGCTTTCAAATGGTATCACATTTTTTGAATCTAAAAAATAAATCAGATTCTATGCTTTGTGCACTATTAGATTAAAAAAAGAAAAATTGAATTTCATGAAGTTTTGACCAAGTTAAGGTGGTCAGAAATAGGAGTTTTTATATTTTTTTAAAGTTGTAATAAAAAATTCATAATTAATTATTTACTTGGAAATAAATTATAAAAAAATATGCATCACATCGGGACATGAGTCCTCTACTTATATCTAAAATATTATAAATAAATATTATCATTTTATTGTGGTTAGGGTGGTCAGATAGACACCTACTTCTTATTTTTTCCCTGAAATTTAAGTACTACTACATTGAAATTTCAAATTTTCACCAAATAGATTTTAAAAATAAAAAAATAAACCTAGTAGTTTAGAAAATACATTCAATTTGCTACAAATTCTATTCTTACATATTTTTGAAATAATATAGATAACTTATTCAATTTTTTATGTCAAGTTGCCTAACTTTGATTTTTCTGATTTGCCACTTAAGGGCCGTATTTTTTCCATGATGATCCTGCGCATACCCCTTTCTTAGATGCTTTCTAATTCCTAATCTCTACCTAGTTCCACTTTTGATAAGTTTCAAGTTTCACTAAGTGTGAAAGGCTACCTAGGGAAGGATAGGGAAATATCAAAGGTAATCTTCTAATGTTGATTTTTATTCTTTTTATTGGTCTAATATAGGGTTGTTTTATAGGAGTAAGCAATGTGTGGAGCATCTAGAGAAGATTCACAAGTGGAGGGGTAGGTTGTCGAGGGTTCAAGGAAAGTAAAGCCTAAGAAGATAAAGGTGGAGTAGCTTCCCTATACCTTAAGATGTAAGCACAAGGGTGCTACTCTCATTGCAAGCAAGTTAGACTCTTATTGGGATGATATTATTGATACAAATCTAGGCCCATTCAACTCTGAGGAGTTTCCAGTAGAAATTTTCTCTAAAGATATAATTGGGAGAACTTTGAGGATAACCCAATCTAGGCTGGCACATGTGACTATTTTCCCATTTTCAGTCTAGTGCCCAGAGCTTATAATCATAGTAGCAAGGGCTTACAACCCTGCAACAAGGAAATGTGTGGACATTCAAGGAAATGTAATCATTGATCTCTCCCTAGAAATGATGAAGTTTATGTTCAATGCACCTACCCCTTAGAACCCTAAGTTAATGAATGAGGTAGAGGCATTGCAATTGTTCAGCAATCATAAAGAAACCAATAGGGATCACATGAATAAGAAATGGTTTAAAAAGGTTGAAAAGAAGTCTTTGACTAAAGTGCCAAATCAACCTAAGAGGGGAGACTTCCTAGTACGAGAATGAACCTCCAGATAGGTCGACTTCCTAGCTGGTAATCACCTAAAACTTCTCACTGAAAAGGAAAAGGGAAGAAGGATATGCATAAACTGGAAAAGTAGTATTCAAAAACTAAGGTCATACACCAAAACTACCTAGAGCCTACATATACAACTTGTATGCACAATTCGAACAATGACTGAAACTAGATTACACAAATCACTTTTCATATGTCTTTACATCAGTAATTTATAAAGAGGTTAGGATTCTAAAAAAATTAGAGGGAAATAAATCTCACAACTAAAAATAACTGCACCTATAACACTAATTATAACCTAGAATAACATACATCTCTACAAAAGCTGTTGAATTTGAGACAAAATCACAAGGAAAAGAATAAGATTTCACAAGTAATTCAATCAATCAATAAGTTCACACAATAAAACATAGAGTGAGAAGGAAAAATACTCAATATCATTGATTTCTACGGCCTTCACTAGTATACATGCTAAAAAAAATGAGTTACAAAAGCATTGTCTTTTCTTCAAAGGACTCAAAAGTCACAGAGCAGAAAAAGAACTACTAAGAACTAACTCCAAATGAGTCGCATAGGTAATTATATCTCAACTCTCCACCAAGATCCACCAAAATAGCTCCTGGAAACTTCTTGGGTTGTATGCACTCAAAAATCCCCAAAAATAGCAACTAAAACTTTATCAAAGGAGCTCCCATGTGTGGGAAAAATTCAAATGTGACCTTGTCAAATATGATGACTCTTCAAAACACCCTCCAAAAGCTCCAATTTTTCCTCAAAAGCAATTAAACACTCCTATATTCCCTCCTCATATTGACAAACTGAAATCAACTTCCCTATATTCCCTCAAAATCATAAAATCCATTCATATCTCTCTTATAACTAGGTCATATCATAAAGATAAACACATCTTTCCTCCATTATCATGTGTTGAAAACTTCATCTTGCTTTAATTTTGCATGTATTTAAAACAATAATTTTGATGAAGTAATTTATAATGCATTACTTGATAAAAAATTACCTTACAATTTGAATTCAATGCAAAAATTAAAAGAAAAAATACAACTAAGTCTTAAAAGAGTTAGATACTATGCATAAGAGAAAATAAAAGGCATACGACATCCTACAGGATATTAGTTTGCATCGTAATTTTTGTTAAAAGAAAGATGAAAATGCCATCGATATTTTAGGGCATTGCAAACCCTAAGAACAAAATGAATACAAAAATGAAAAGCTCATTTCATTGTTTCTGAAGCTTCTTGATAAAGCTATGCTGTCAACATTAGCAACCTAGGGTTTTGGAGTTTGGGACTTGTAAATTTGCTACTATTTTTTTTTTTTTTTTTTGAAGATTTCCATAGAGAAATGTGTGGTAATCCTTTGTTGGTACAAAACTGATATTTGTCTTTCATTTCAAAGGGTATTTGCAAACTTATATCCGTAGCCTACATTATATTTTGATGTAACTTTTCTCTGTGTTTTCTCTATTGATGTTTCCTTTTATTTTGAGGTCGCTTGGAATGGAGTTGGCTTGGTTTTGAGGATTTCTTGAAGTTTATGTTGTTATGGAATTTGAATATATCTTCAATATAAAATGTGGTAAGTTTCTCCTTCACCATTTGACGTCTAATCATCCTTTGTTCTATGCTGGTAAAAGCTCAAAAAATGGTTCCAACAAAAGGTAAAATAATGATTATATGTTATTTTTCCTTTTCATTCGATTTCTCTTGATTGAAGACCATGACCATGTAGTTTTGTTTCACCATTCAAGGATATGAATGAATCTTTGTATACTCTTACATATCCTCTATATTTCATATTTCTCTCATGCAGTGACTTCAAATTTTTGCATTCGCTAAAAATTTCATTCCTATTTGCAAAATATAAAGGCTCTATTGTTTTGATGGTTGCAGGTATCAAAATTTGTCATTTGGGTTTATCCTAAACCCATGACTTGAAGGTTTAACTCCATGCTCTTTTCACACCTTGTAGCTATAATTTCTTCATAAACACACTTACCAAATTCATGGCTCACTTTATTAAACTTGATGGCTTTAATCTCTAATTCAATTTTTCTCTATGCATATTTTGTTCCTTTTGCTCCATCAATTACTCATTCATCGATCTCTTCCTTCTATTGGATATTGCATGGGTGTAATCTAGAGTATTAATATATTCTTGAAGAATGAATGTTTGCATGACTATCTTCCCTGACTTGGAAACTATCTTTTCCACTGTCATGCTTATTTGACATCATCATAGTTATCTTTCCTCCCTTCCTTCATGATTTTCATTGTACTATCACCAAAACATGTTGAGAATGCACTTCATTCAATATAAGGAATAATAAGATGTATGTAACATGAAAGACAATATCTCAACATGCTTCTCGAAAGATAACATCAAAGTGTTTATATTTTTGCACTATTTTGGTTCATGAAAAGACACTTGAATGATCTTACATCATCACCATAGCATCTCGTGCATCTTGAAATCATAAATGATAGCTACAAGATGAATTTTATTCTTTTGTCACATTTTGGGACTTTGAGGTTTACCCATTAATAACTAAAGAGATCCAACTTATTACTTAGGCTATATAAATTTATCAATTTCTATTAACTAGTTTAAAAGTATTTCACATATATGTGGTACATGTTTATATTCATTCATTATGCCACTTTTATTATTCCGCTTGGGGAAAGGTAACATTTCATTCATGGCTAAGGAGTGGTAAGCAATTAGTGGTCTCAAGCTTCTAGGAGACTAGTAGTAGTTTTGATCTCTTGTTGGTTTTGATCTATGTGTTATTTTTGTTTCTCTTTTTGGCCAGTTAGATATTGTTTCTTCTTTTTTGTTAAGCATTTCACTTCTCATGAGCCCCTCATTTGGCCTTTATGGCCATTTTGTAATGGGTGTGGGTCATTCCTATTTTAATCTAATCAAAACAAATCATCCATAGGTTCTATGTAGGCATACTTACTCTTACTAGGGAAAAAATGAGGCCATCTTTCACATTGATTGTGCACATATGTGTAGGTATACACTAATTATCTATTTTATACATACTTTATTTTACTATGAGTCTTAATTTCTATATTTCATTTCATTTTCATTTTCATTTTCATTTTCATTTCCTCTTCAATTTTTGGTCACTCCTTCATAGTATACACAATTTGACAGGGATATGTTATTTACTAATTCTATTCTTAGTTTATATACTCTTTCATAAATTGGCACTTTTCTTTTGATGGTGTGATAGGCTTGATTGATTCCTACTATATAATAGAAATGAGGGGATCATACAAAATTTCTAGCAACTTAGTTTTTAAATTGTGGAAAATCTACATCCCATTGTGACTATTTATTTCTTTGATTTCTATTTTGGCATTTTTTTGAGCATATAAGTGTGTATACACACCAAAGCAATGCTAAGATGCAATATACAATTTTCTATTACACCTTTGTTAGATGCTACTTTATAAGAATGCCATTAATTCCTTGTTTGTGTATCCATTTTGATTATTTTTACATGCTAGATGTCCATATTCCTAAACACATCACTTTGTTATGCTAAATTTGTGCTAATTTAGAATTTCACAAGTCCTATTGCAAAAAATCCCCTTCCCTAGACTAGGCCATCCACATTGTTATATTACTTGTATCGACATCATCCTATATTAATTTTCAAAATCTCACTTTCATAAGATGAATTGTGAGAATATGATTATTATTTCTTTACTTGCATGCCAAATGTCTCATGTTGTGTGTCTAGGAAATGTATTTGAGGACATCATCCTAGATCATATTAATTATTGACAGAGATCAATACATTTTCCATCAATACTATTGTGGATATGCATTCAACGAATTAGTTGCATTCACAATCTAATATTCATCAAAATCTATAGTCTTAGTTGTATAAAAATTCTTGCATTATTTATTTAGGTTGTTTTCAATCTTGGTGCATGTCCACAAGACTATGATTATCAATGATCTAAACATTCTTTTCTTTGTCTAGTTTAGGTTCTCAGATGTACTTTCCAACACTGCCTATTTGTTAGATGATGATACTACAAACATAGGTATGTTTTAGAGATCTTGAAGGCGAAATTGTGGACAAAACCATGGAGTAGCAAAGGGTCCAAGGAATGCATTGTGAATGTACTATAATTCTAGAGTTTAGAAATAATATAATTCATTTATTCCCCTAATTACTAATATAGTTCAATATTTTAATTTTGTTTTTTCTATCACAACAACCACAACAAACAATCAAACTAAATGTCATGTTGATAAAATCAATTCTGTCTCACTATTTTAAATTATCTTGATGTTAATTTACATAGATTTTTTCATTCCCATCTCTAACTCTACTTAAGAATCTAAGACTTGATACATATAAGATTAATATCCTTGCACCTAAAAATATAGTTCTGAAATATATTTTATAGACATTATAGTGACACATTTGGAATATAAATTAAATGTTTTAAATTTCAGTAGCCATAAAATCTCAAGAACATTCTGCGCTTATATCAGAAATATCAATGTTTAAACATAATTCGACCTCTGCCACAGTGAAGTTAATTTTATATTTAACTGGAACCAGAAAACAAAAATTCGTTGGAGCATTATATTGAGGATTGAACGTAGCCCATTACACGTCCAACTCCAGAAAATTCCACCATATTTAGAAATACATGTGTAATAGATCATAGAAGTTAAGCTGCGAACTCGTAAACTTACATTGTTGAATATTGGAGATCCTTTCTTTTTAGTAGTCAAAGGAACCTATAACAAGCAAACCCAATTCTAACAATTATAATAATATAACAAAAATGTAAAGAACATTCGCTCAGTACAATTTATCTTTTTCATTATTTGAAACAATTCAGGCAAAACATACTGACCTCCCCACCAATTTCCTCTAGTTGTGTATTCCAGATGAAATGGGTCCATGGCCTCTTCAAGTTCCTTTACTGTCACCTTTAACTATGGAGGTACTAAATTAATACCTGGGGTAAAATGCTTTAGCAGCACCATTATACAATTAAAAAAATTCTTAGAATTTACCTGACTTTGCCCTTCCTTCATGTTATTGGGAACCTGATAAAACACATCAGGTCCTCCATAGTATAAAGAAGAGGCTAGGAAGCATTGCTCTGGACCGTAATCTCTTTCGCTCTCTATCGTGTCGTGGACTCTTATATGGCTTTCTTCCTTTTCTGTGTTGTCCGCACAAACCGAAAGAAATAAAATTAGATTGTACTGTACGTGATTAAACATTTCCATATTGTATGGAAGGTGACAGATTTAAGAATTATAGCTGTAGAGTTTGAACTTGGATAAACTTTAGTACTGTCCTATGTACATTCACTGACATTGTTGATATATGCATTGTATCTAGGAATTAACTGTCAAACAATATAAACTTGTGAGCAGAAGAGGAATCGAGCCCTCGTGACTTTATATTAATTTTTTTTTTTTAAGTTCAAAAGATGAATTCAAATGAGTTTAATGTGTTATTTTCTTTATTAAATAATGCGGAAATACATTAAGAATATAGCAGTTTTACAGGGAATTGTGCAAAAAAGAACAATAAAGAAGTTACACATAACAGCTTCAAAGATATAGGGGCATGATAGAATACAAACACAGAAAATGTATTAGTATATGCTTCTTTAATATAAGGTATTATTTCTCTATATCTTTAAGTACAAATCTAATAATTACTAGTGGTTTTATTTTCTTTTAAAAAGGATAAATATATATTAATTAAGAAGTCATAAAAGATTACAAAGGGACTTTCAAACAGTAACAACTGTCACTAAAATTGGAAGAAGGAAAAATCCAAGAAGGTTTACCATTCTACCATCAAAACCAAAAATAAAATATAAAACTTGGAAAGCAAACCATGCTAAAGAAATGGTATAATAATCAGTCCATATTATTTTGAAGAAGTCAAAGTAATTTTGAAGAATGATAAGGGGATAGAAACTCCCAATCTGAAACATTCCATCTATGAATAGCCTCAAAAGCACATTTGGCAAGACAATTTGCAACAATGTTCTATTCACATGAATATGAGAAAAGCAGATGGAATTAAAGATTCAAGAATGGTGGAGAATGTACTCCACATAATATGCCAATCACTAAGAAGAGTCATAAAAGATCACTTTATTAAAAGGAGAAACCAAAATCCTAGAATCAATCTCACAAATGACCTATTTTAATCCAACTCACAAGCTTCCTTCAAAGCCCCAAGGATATCATGGGCCTTCATTTTATTATTAGTAACAAACCCTGTAGCAAAAGAAAAACTGAAATAAACCAAATCCATTATTATCATTCTCAATACTACTAAACCTTATTCCATTAAGATTACCTTGGGAAGAAACATTAATAATTATTTTTTGAAACACCCAAAAAGAGAGAAGACAATTTACCAACCCTATTAACCTTATAAAAAGATTTAACTTGTGAGAAAGAAACAACTAAATCAACTAGATGACCCAAATCTAGCATGGACTTACAAAATTAAAAGATTAGAGGGGATAATGACTTGATCAAAAGAGCACTTAGCTACCAAAGTTTCTTTTAGTAAGTCTAAAATATTCAACAAAACATACCAAATGAAGCATTGATATCCCTAGAAGATCCAACAATTCATCTCTAACCAAATTTGTCAAAGGATATTTAGACAAGTCCAATATCCCAAGCAACCAACAAGAAAGAAGAATAATAAGAACACCTTGAACTAGCCGAAAACTTAGAGAAATAAGTACTATGAATAAGGGGTGCATTCCAAATATGCTAGCACTACCTTTAAAGACTCTCATGAAAGGAGCACTAGAAAGAAAGATGAGACACAAATTCTTTATTGAACCCATAGAAAACACATTTAAAGAGTTCTTGAAATATCTAGTTTTTGATATTATTTCAAGTAAGACATTTACTTTTTGAAATAAAAGTAAAGAAATAAATTACACTTGGGCCAACAAAATTTATTCTAGATCATATTCCACCAAGGTAAATCACTAATCCATTGTTTTCCTCTTGTAGTAACCAATATTCATTAGAAATAAAATAAACCCTTTACAATTATAGCCCCGAGACAAAATATTGTCCTACTCTAAAGACTAACAAGGCCAATTGAATAGGATAAAAGTAAGGGTAGGAAAGAACTCTATATCTACCCCTATAGCCAACAACTCGTCTTTCTAGTGAAAATACAAGAAATTGTCTTTGAATTTTTTTAGCCACCACTTGTAGCATAGTTGGCTAGGGCTTGTCGTTTGCATTCCTCAAGGTCACAAGTTTGACTTCGCTTCATAGTGGGAAAGGCAAGGGTCAATAATATTGTGCCAGTTCCTTCTCTGCTGCCCCAGGGTATAAGAATGGACTTTACCCCTAACTCCTTGAGGTTAGATTCTTTTCAGCCACCACTTGTAGCGGAGTTGGCTGGGGCTTGGGGTTTGCATCCCTCGAGGTCACAGGTATGACTCCACTTCGTAGTGGAAAAGGAAAGGGTTAGTTATGTTGTGCCAATTCTTTCTCTACAGACCTGATGTATAAGAATAGACTTTACCACCAACCTCCTTGAGCTTAGATATTTTTTGCAAACTTCTTTCAAAGTTTTTGTCCTACAAAGGTATCAGGAATTGCGGGATGCTAGGCCTTTTACCTCTGAAAAGCTTAGTCGTTCTTGCATACTGGAATGCAAACTAGTGGAAGATGTGATTAGAACAATGTTGGGTCATGACTGGTTGGAATTCCACGCAATGTCTTTGCCACACGAAGTTGCCTCTCATTTTGTTTCCAACCTTATGGATGTGCTATGGTGCGGTGAAATGGTAAATTTTTTGGTTGGTTCTCATCTCCTTCCTCATGTTTTCCCTCTTACTCCTTTGCACAATGCTTTGGAAGATTATGATATTCTGAATGGTTCTAACTTGGTGTGTGGTGTTTTATGTCGCTAATTTCTTCTCTTTGACCACTCAATATCTGGCCTTTTAAGTGCAATGGTACATGGACTTTTGGATGATTGTTCCTATGAATTCATAAGACAGCTTCATAGCCTTATGCCACAGCTGGGGCATATGATTTCCAATACGTTACTTGATTTGTTTGATGCAGTTCAATTTCTGATAAGGCATGCTCTGGTCGACTCCTATTCTACTCCTTACTTTGCTCCTCCTACCGACCTAGAATCCTCAGCAGAAAGTGGCATCTAATCATGTTTTTGTTCGTGGTTTCAATCTATACTTTTGATGCAAGGCTCTAGTTTTTTTCTCATGGCTTTGTCTCTTCCATCTTCTATATGGTTTCTTCTCCTTCATATGGGCTTCCATTTGGCTCCACTACTTATCCTCATTGATTTATTGACCCAAAGTTCGCAAATACATATCTAGGGTATGACAAAAAATAATGGCCTATTCAATCTTTCCAACACCCATCAAGGCAGTATCATCCAAAAATTAAATACAAGAAAGAGACTCATCTTTGAGAACCACCTTGCTCCCTTGAATAACACCATTAACTCTCTCATGTGTGAGAAACATTCCCAAACCATCAACTATAAGAATGAGAAGAGAAGGTAAAATAAGGTCACCCTAGTATATACCTCTTGTGTGTAAGAAAAATGAAATGGGATACCATTAATTAAAATCAAGTAGAAAGAAGATTTGACACACCTTATGACCTACTCATTTCATCTTGAAATAAATGAAAAGTAAATAAAACATTTCTTAGGAAAGAGCATCTAACTCTATCATCAACCTTTGACATATCAAGTTTCATAAACGTGTATTTATCCTTAGAATAACCCATAGAATGAATATCTTTCTATGAAATTACAACACCATCAATAATTAGATGTCTCTTAACAAAACCCCCTACTTAGGTGATATGAAATAAGTGAGAATTATTTTCTAGATTATTAGTAATGAGTTTGGTAATGATATTGTAAGTGACAATATAGAGAGAAAAATGTTGAAAATGGATTATAAGATTATACCCCAACCTTCTTACAAATCATAGCTAAAGAAATAGAATTAATAGATTTAAGCATCTACTTATTATTTTGAGATTCATATGCAACTTACAAGATTCATCCTTCAAAAAGTCCTGAAATTCTTGAAAAAAATCAACAAAGAATCCATCTAGCCTAATATTCTTACCTTTCTTCATCTAGAATATAAACCTTTAAAATTCAATAAGTGTGGTAGAATCAATGAGCATACCATTCATTTTTGTAAAATCTAGGAAAGGAAAATAATCTAAAATAATTCATTCCTCCTACATAGCAACATGATCATATTATATAAATAATGAAGGAAAGTGATGGAAAAATTCCCTACTAATATTTTTAAATAAAGAGAACTAAATTACCTAGAAAGAGGATATAAAAGTATCACTTTTCTTATAATTAACTAAATTGTGGAAGAAGGAAATATTTTTATTTTCATCTTGAAGCCAAGTAATTCTTGATTTCTACATCTAGAGAAGCTCTTGATGAAGGTATCATTTATAGAGCTCTTTAGAGAAAGAAGATTATTGAAGAAGATGTTCCCTAGTCATTCCTAAATCTCTAATTTTAAAAGTAATATCATTCAATATTTCTTGCAATTGTCTCTCCTACGGTAAAATTTTAATGAAACCATATCTATTTGCCTTTTAATTCTAAAATTTACATGATGACAGATGAAGCCTTTTAAAGAAATGATACATTGTATTACCAATGGAAGGCTTCAAAACAATCTATCATGCCTCCATGTTTGCATGCAAAGATTAATCTCAAACCCACATTAACTCAAACTTGAATGATGGATTCTTTTGGATAAAAAAAATAGAAGTGAACTTAATATGAAAATGATCTAAATCTTGCAACTGTAAAATTTAAGAGGAAGTAATTCAATTATCTTCGATCAAACAATTAGATACTAGAAACCTATCCAATCGCTCAAAAATAGAATTTGGACCACATTTCCTATTATTTCAAATGAAAGGCCACCACTTGGTTTAACATCTGCAAGATTAGAGACTTGATATATTATCTTAGAACAAGGTTTACTATTGGTCAACCCAACTCATGCTACCTAGTTCTCAAGAGAAAGATTAAAGTTAAAATCCCCAAGGATGATTCAAAAAAATCAGATATTTGAGCACAACAAGATATTTCCTTAAAAATCTATAAGAACTTAAATATTGGATAAGAAAATAGGTCAATATGAGTTAAATTTTTTTTACCAAAGATATTGAATCCTTACTTACTAATTTAATAGGAGTCAGTTGATAAAGGTCCCAAAGACAAGCTACCTATCCTTCCAAGCCTTGAGCTCCAACAAACTAACACGACCTTTTTAAGATAGTAAAATAAATAACTATGTCTCCTCAATAAAAAGTTTTATTTCCCAGGGGAATATAATATCAAGCTTATGAATCCAAATAAGTTCTTGAGCAATAACTTGATTAGGGGTGGTACACAAGCCCTACTATTCCATGAGAGAACTATCACTTTTGAGGTGTAGAGAAGTGAGAATATAAACCTTGAATGAACCCAAACTCATTCAATGTTTACTAAATCATTTTCACTTTCTCTTGCTCACTTTTCTTGCCCACTTGGAGGCTTTATCCATAATAGTCATTTAAAAAAAAAAAATGTGGGAGACCCAATGGAGCAAGAGTTTTCTTTTTAAAATTATCCTTAGTATCATTCTTATAAAAATATTTTGGCATCAAACAATCTAAAGCATTTATAAATGGAAAAACTATCAAAGCTAGAATAACATCATAAAATTCAACTCCAAGATCACCCCTTTAACTTCCTTAAGACATATAGATTGAGAAAGAGGAATCTCTCATCCTACTAATACTTGCACTTTAGGAGGAATTTGAACATCATGTGGAGGGATCATGTCAATATTAGAAAGGACCAAATCTTTATTATGTAAAGATTTTTCAATCAATATTAGGTAAATATCAACAAGATTTTCTAAAATATCAAATTTATTATTAGAATACCCCTTTTCCAAATCCTTTTTCTAATGAATCTGATTCTTTCCTTTACTATGAGATTTCACAGGAATAAAACAACTCGAGTCTTTCTTTTTTGAGGGAACTAGATTTTTTCCTTTTACTATAGTTTTATCCTTACAAATCTTAGGTGAGGAATGGACATCTAAGGGTTTCATTGTGCAATTTCCCTAGAGAATCCCATATGCATGACCAAGATAGTAATGGAATTGAAGAGCATCATAATGTAAGTGATGAACCTAATGTGTGCTACATAATCAAATCTCTATAGAATTAGGGAAAAGATTATTAAGATCAATATTCACACAAATATGAGCATAAAAGTACCTTTCTCTCCAACATGTGATGAGATGTGCCCATATTTTTCAAAGAACTACTACAATAGAATGCAAAATATTCAATCTCTAGATTTCCATTAGAAGATGAAGAAACTGAACGTAGACTAAAATCTTAGATGGAAATTCGTTAGTTGAATCAAACCCCACTCGCCTAAATTTAATAAACAAAGAAAATTAATTATGAAAATGAAAAACCCTTGGAAAGACAAATTCCTATCAGCCATGTGAGAAAACCACAAAGAAAAAACCATTTATCAGTAAAATAACCCCAATATCTCCTCCAGCTCAAAAGTTCAACATGCCCAATTCTTGAGGAAATGCACTGTCTCTTATACCTGTAAATTTGAATATCAAAACAAACTCTAAAAAAATAGGTCACATCATCTATAATAATCTCAGAATAATGACCACTGTAAGACAAGCCTCACTTTTTCGGAGACATCCACAAGATCGATGATGATTATCAACCTATTGATCAGATCAAGCTTCATACATAGCTGGTATGAAAAAATTCAGTGCATTTGTATGACCAGATGTCATAATTCCTTCTGCTCAAATAACATTTTAAAAGGAAAGGAAAAGAGACTCCCTCTAGACCCTGCCATAGAAAACTAAGGAAAATACCAATAGGACTGAAAAAAAGAATGATAAAATCCATATGAAAAACCCAAAGCAAATAGCGTTGAAACCAAAAATAAACACAATATTTCCGTATATACCGAAGATCAAAGAGGAAGAGAGCTAAGAAGGGATTTCCCCTGTCTTGCAAAGCGCCTGCACTCACATGCAAATGTATACAATGCAGCAGCAGCCCTGTCAAACCCTCTTCCGATTACAACACCGAGCCTCAAAAGGTATGTATTCAACTACAAATATTTTATTTTAGTAATAGTAAATAAAATTTGAAAAGACAGAGCCTCATTACAATAGAGATAGGAATTATTACAGCAACACAAGATTGGATGAAAGATATCAGAGAGTTTACTGGATACTTACTAGCATCTGCATATGCTGTCTGTGATGGATCTGGCTTAATATTTTGTGGGTATTTTAAAAGATATGTTAATGTGAAAAATTGGTCGAAGCTTACTTGCAACTGCTATTAATTAGCACTGAGGTAAACATGATGAAATTGGAGTGGACGAATCTTTTAGTTCTGTGTTGTAAAGCAACATTATGTCCAAGATATGAACAAGATACAAAAGAAAGGTGCAAGAACAAAGCATAACCATTTCAGATTTATCTCCACAGAAGACAGCTGAGCATTTATCACTCTAAACCAAAAAGAAAGATGATTTAGAAAATAACACTTCTGCTAAAACTAAGTTTTACCCAAATGAAAATCCTTTGTCCCCACCAAGGAGAAAAAGTAGAGGGTTTGGACTCTAGCTTTTATTGCAGAAATCCCAAGGGCAATGTAAGTTTTGAAAAAATAAAGTTGAGAAATGTCCTATAATACCTTTTACATGGTCAGGAATGCTTTCGATTTGAAGCTCTTTACTACGCACTTGTGGCATCAGTTTTTGTTTTCCCAAAGCTTTACTCTCAGTTGAAAACAGTATACTCTGAAACAGCAAACCAAACCATTATAAAATCAGAAGCCAATGAAACATTTTACCACAAAAACTTTTAAAAAGTTTGACGTTCTGTCTGTAATCCTTCAAACAAAATCCAGTTTAGTGTTTCTTTGTTCCGAATGTCAAAGGCGTCTTCCCTCAGATTTGGTATTTCAGCCAAATAGAAACTTTATCACCCGATTTGATATTTCAGCCATCACTGAACTACAGGAATAAAAAATTCTACACTTTCTTAACATTTAATTCCTCAGAGAAGTGAGATTGGCATGGAGTGATCCAATAGGACTCAATCCTTTCATACCCATGTTGTGCAGAGGCAAAGCAATTTTTTACAAGAGAAGTTTTGTTAAAATCCATTTGTAGACAATGATTATAGAGGTCAGTCATTAATCTTATCTATACTGTGAAAAGACTCTTTCCTCAGCCATTGCAGAATAGGAAAGGAGAGTTCATATCTGATTCTAATGTCAAATGTAAACATTCAAAGTATTTGTCTCTTATAATGCAATAAAGCTTAAGTAGAATAATATAGAACGTTGAAACACTAACCAAATAGTCAATTTAGTACCTGTTTGATCTGAGAAGGTGGATGCATTTTACAACTGCCCAAGTATAAACTACCATGAGACATTCTCAGGATAGACTAGCAAACAGAACAAGAGCTTTGATCAAGTATGTCAGCCATTGGGATCTTACTCTGCAGTCTTCTAGAGATTTTTATTGTGAAATCAAACTAAAAGATTTCTGTAATGGGAAAAGCCACAGAATTCTTCCTTTAGTACTGCCAGGAAAACGTTACATGTCATACAGCAATTTGGAAAAACATAAATAAATTACTGCAAAGCACCTAAGATACCTATGAAACCACGCTGATATGAAGAGTACTGTAGATTGTAGAAGCAAGAGATATCGGAGAAAGTATCAGTAAAACAATAATCTTCAGGGAAATCAGGAGTAAAGGAGAACATTCATGTGTGAATGCATCGAACCCAATTTTCACAAGTTGTGCACAGATGTTCCAAATATTAAAATATCTTGAGAGATTGATTGAGATGGCGCATATAATTTGAGTTGACGGTTGTGGTATTAAGTGATTGTCGAACATTTATCAAACAAAGAAAAGAATATCGTATGTTTAATTCGATTCCAATTTATTTATTCCAATGGGAGATAAAATATAAATTATGTAATGCACACACTCTCCTTTCACCTCTCGTCAGAAATGTACGATTGCAAAGTCCCAAAGATACCCAAAAAGACTCAGACGTTAAAGATAACCCAAAACGACTCAGATGCTAATATAATGCGCAGGGTGTAAGCCCAATGAAATGCAATGCAGGAAAGTTAAAACTCTTTAATTATGTAAGAATTAACGGCAACAGTCAGGATTGAATGCATAATAATCAACTGCCATAAACGACGGTAATGCACACTAAACTGGTCAGAGATATTGCACGGTTATTGGGTTTCGATCAAATCACTATGAAAAAGGTATTGAAATTTGAGTGATAATTAAACTTGCATAAAATATTTCTGATAGCCTGTTTACAAATATCCGAAGTGATTGATAGAGATGGCGCATATCATCACTACTGATGATACAAAATAATTTGTTCAATATTTTACCGAAAAGAAGGAATACCGTGTGTTTGTTTTCTTTGATTCCAATTTTTTTTTTTATTTGTGATGTGATCAATTAAGGTGTAAATAATGTAGGGGGGAGCATCTAATAATTATGTACTTTAATTTTGAAATAGAATTTTCTTTTTGAAAATCATAGTATATTTATAATTAAGGAGTTTAAAATTATTGTTGCATTATAGTTATATAAATTACATCTTGTTTAGTTTTTAGAAATAGATGAAATTATAATCTATATGGTTAATTGTTTATTTACTAATTTATAAAAATAGAGATTTTTGATTTATTTGTTAAGTACAAATATAGTGGCTATTATTCTTTAAATTTATAAATAATGGGTGGATGTAAAATGATAGAAGTCTATTGTTACACAATATTATAACAATTATTTGTTCATGTGTGTTTATTGAATCTTCTTTCTTTATGTATAATGTTTTCTTTTATATACTACAAGAGTGTCCCCATGATCCAGCCCAACGACCAGCAGCCCTTACTTTGGGTGGGTATCTAGGTGAGTTAGGGCGAGACTAGTCCCCTACGGATGAAATTTCCTGCCGGCAAGAAGTCCCACCTCTTAAACCTTTCCTTATGTATAATTAAAATGTAAATTATGTAGTGGAGATGATCTAGTAGTTATGGGCTCTAATTTGATATGGTCTTTAAATTTTTTTAAAGAACTATTTTTTTTTGCGAAAATGTTTATTAATGATGTAACCACATCAGCACTTTTTTTATTCAAATGTCTAAAACTACATAAAAAATTAGATCAAAACATATGCATCAAGATATATATTATTGCATGTTTAGTATGTTACTATTTGATTATTTTTCTCTTAAATATAATTTCTAAAAATGAATCATTAAGATATATATTATTACATTCTTAATAAGTTACTATATGATTTATTTATTCTTAAATATAATTTTTTAAAAATAAATGTTTATAATAAATTTTATATACAAACATAATCACTATCAAGCTTGTACTTTTAAAATAGCAAATTAAATTAAAAATAATAAAAACCCTTTATTATATAACATTATACTATGTAAACACTTTACTAATACACATTCTACTTTCACATGGTCATCTATAAAGAATGCATGTCCTTGTTACCGGCATAGATCAATAGTTGTTTTTTGTTATATTTTTTATTTATCCCAATATTGCAAAATTACTTAGTCATCAATACTATTGGCTTAAAAGACTCTTGATTAGACGTCCACTTTTCAGATTTCCTTCAGTGTCTCCATCCAAGAAATGTACGATAATTGCTCTGCCATAATAAGGGTATTCTTTTTATTGATTAAAGCTGTAGGCATGACACAAGAATCACACATGAAAGAACCATAATCTGATTCTTCGCCTTTATAACTAAATTTGTTGTTACTGCTAGAGAAGTAACTGTGTCAAAACCCATAATGAAAAAGCTCTACACATTACTGCTGCTTGAGTCGAATCAGCAACCAATGTGCTTCAATCATTGTGTATAATTTAGTGTATGGAAATAGTAATAACAGTATTCTGTGCTCGTAGTTTAAGCTAAAAGAAATATTATAAGAACCAAATTTTTAACCACCTAAAAACAAATGATGGGTACCCCTCACAACACTGTAAAGTGTCATGAGAATCGTGTCTCCAAACAATAATAAATATTTTTGTAACGATTGCCAATGACAAATAAATGATCACATCACATACCTTTTCATCGAACATAAGTGTCATGTTCAATTTTTTTAAATCATACATTTTGTGAATATATTTTCTTAAAATCCATGAGATAAAGTGCAAGCAAGAGATAAGGGTGCAGATAACAATCATATGATTTAAAAAAAAATATATATAGGAGTATAAATTTTAATTTTAATTTTTTTTGGCTGAGATCAAGGGATTAAGGTGTATCCATTCAGCCAAAGTCATTTGTGGTGAGAGCATAACCTCATCCCATATGATGTCAAGGCCTTGCACTTACCATAACTTGATCCCTAATAATCTCATTCATAATTATACAACATAAGTACACAAAGGGGCCATTGATTATAATTAGATACAATATTTTATAATGAAGAAAAGTTTTGTTGAGAAATCAAAAGTGTGTTTAATCTTGTCTCCTCTTAACATATGCTTAATTTGTTGTTTGCCTTCCCTAAACATGATTAATGACCTTAAGTTTCTTTTAGTAATTCTTATCCTCTTGTGAATGATCCTTTCCAACTATTCTACCCAATTTCATGCTTACATTGTTGAAATTATTCTATTCTTGGGGAATGTTCATAAATATGAGAGGCCAAAAATGTTCAAGAGTGAAAATAGACGATAATGTGCTTCAATTATAATGCAAGAACATTAGGGCATAGGTTCATGAGGAATATGAGAATGTTAATTTGAGCCTAACACATATGACATATCATCCTTCAATCTTTACCTACCTCATTTAATTTGAACCCCTTCAACTTTCCATCCTATTCTCTTCTTTTTTTTTCTATTTATTATCATGTTCCTATTCAAAGGATGCAAGTAGGTTAGATTACTAAGTAAAGTTTAGCCATATTTGGATTACAGTTTTTTTGAAAATATTTTTTATATTTTAACATCAACCAAGGTGTTGATGAGCACAATTAGAATATTAAGTAGTGTATTGATCCACAACATGTTTAAAAATGGTACCATTAGGAGATATAATATTTTTTTTAACTATCATTTCATGTATTGTATTTACATAGCTTTAATTATTATTTTTAGATAAGTACTTTCTTGTAGTTAGTTAATGACATCAATAAAATATCCATCCCATCTTAGTCAATCATTAGAGATTGATGTTGCTATATTAGTATTATCTTTTATACCTTTTACATAGGTGTAGTAATAGAAAAAAATCCCTTTTACTTACTTAATTTGGGAATAATTAATAATAAATTATCCTAATGTTGCCTTGATTTAGTGCTATAATGTGTTTTATACATTCACATTAAGTTTAGGGGCCCTTTTAAACTAAGTTGGCCTAATTTTTCCTTAATTTAGTGTTGTAAAGTATATTTCTTTACATCTTCACACTAATTTTTGGGCCCTCTTACATTCATGACCTTCAAATCATCATTAATAGGCCCTTAATACCCTTTATTACGTATCCCAAGGCATATTTCAATTGAAATCTTGACAAATTCAATAAATACATTTAATATTACAACCCATCAACATTCTCTCAACCCAAAAATCTAGGGTGGGACCCATATGCCACCTTGGGTGTATGAGTCCCATTTGGGGCCTTTTTAGGGTTTTGAGTTAGAAATTAGGGTTTTCAATTCATTTTTTTTGAATTTAGGCATTCAGGATCTAATAAACGGTGGAATGTATACACAACTAAGGCTTCAAATCATTATTTCACTAAGAATTTTCAAGAAAAAGAGTTTCACCTAGACCTAGAGCTTTCAAGAGAGATCTTCAAGCATTCAAGAGCTAATTATCAAGCATTTTAGACCATCAATTCAAGATTCAAGTATCATGTCAAGGTCTTCATGCATCATGTGTGTTTGTGAGCTAACATGTTGATGTAGCATTTGTGATCCAAGTTCAAGCATTCAATGCCATATTAAGTTTCATGATCAAGATCTACATCCATTAAAGCCAAATCATACAAGTTATAGATCTACACTCCAAGGATTCAACAAGATTTGGTGAGTTGTTACATTCATTTGTTCATTCACCATTCTCTCATGTTATTTCAATCCATTTGAAAGTTTAATTACTCAAAAAGGGTCTAACTGAGGTAGACCACCATCCACTAACAAAACAACATTTTTCTCTATCTCTTATGATGTGTGTTTTGCAGATTTATGTGAACGAGACTTATTCAACCAACTTGGTGATTTAGTGCCACTCTAGGGTTTTTAGGGTAGAATATGGGATTGTTTGAGAGTTGATCAAGATCTGTTGAGTGATGATTAAAAATTGTAATGAGAATAATATGACAGGTTGGGCATATGACTCCTTGTATAGGACTTTTTAGGATCTTTTTGAATCTTTCGAACCCAGATCTGACACTCTTGAATGTTATCAAAAGGCCATATTAGGGACTAAATAACCAACTTGGGTGAATGAGTCCTATTCCCATAAATCTACAAACACACATCACATGAATATGCATAACCTGAGAAGTCACAAAGTTATTGGATGATGATTAGGTTTCCTTAGATTTCATAGCAACATTCATGGGTGAACACAAGATTATTAAAAAAAAATTGACAAGGGAAATGAAAAACCAACAATGTCAACACAAGATTTGAAAGCATCCACCTCAACCACTTTAGAAAGATAAGCAAATTGCAAAACAAACTTTGATGAAGTTGATAATGAGCAACTACCAAATCCATAAGAAATGAAAAAGCTTTATGTAAGTGTGTGAGGGGGAAAGAATCCATTAGAGTGCATAGCAAGATCAAGATTGAAAATTGAAATTAGAATCTACCTAATCCAAAAACACTTAATCTATTACATTCCATCACTCATGAAATGAACAATCTAAGTTATTTGAACTTACGAAATGAAATCCTAATATTAACACAATGAATTCAAAAGCAAAGAAGAGATTACCATCCCATGTTGAAGTGTATTTACATGATGTTGGGTTGTTATCACTGCAAAGCCTCTATTGTTTGTGTGAAAAATCTTGATGAATGATGCTTGGTTGATCGAAAAAGGTTGAAGCTCTATCAATGGTGATTGTGACAACACTTTGTTGGAAAAATATGTTGATTCTCCAATCCATATTGAGGAGAGAGGTTTGTTATATCAGAAATGAGATTTCAAATAGATGATTAGGATCGCATTGGAGAATATCCAGATCAACAGTCAACATGTGTTGAGAGGATTTAGACATGAGATTGTGCAAAGTTGATTGCACAATTAGTGTGATTGAAGAATAGATTGGCTAGTCAAGGTTTAGATTGATTAGTCAAGATTTGATTGATCATTTAGCAATTGATTGATTTTAGTTAGGAAATAGATGGTTGAGTTAGCAAAATTAGATTGCTCAGTCAACAACCCATGATTTTCTCAATTAGAAACTGGGTGAGGAATATAAATTAATTGATTTAATTAATTAATTCCTTTTTGGAGTTGAACGTGCAAATCAAATTTCACTTTTGCAAATAGAGTTGCATTAGTTTGATTTATTTTTTATAATTGATTTGAATAGTCTGATTTGATTATTCAAATTTTGGAGGGAAAGTGTGATAATTAAATTATTATGGTTTAATAATTTAATTAATTTTGAGGAATAAGGTGAATTAGTGATGTAATAAAATAATTGGCGTTGTTTGACTAATCAGGATGGAATACGATTAGATTAGGACTTTATTAAATAAATGTAATCTATTTAATTGGTTGAAATGATGAAACATGAATTAATCATTTGAATAATGTTGTTTTATTCGATTAATAGTAGAATTAGGTTTTTCAAAACTTTATTTAAAAATGTTATTTATTTAGTTTGTCAAGAATGATGAAAAAGTGAATTAAATAATGTTGTATTATTCAATTAATAGAGGGAATTAGGGCTTTGGATGTCGTTTGATGATCATGGGATGATTTCGAGATGATGAGATGTTTCAAAGATGTTTCAAGATGTTTTAGACACATTCTGAGTTGATTTAGAGTCATTCCGAGTTGATTTTAAGACATTCTGAGTTGATTTTAAGACATTCCAAATTCATTTTTGAGACATTATGCGCTGATTCAGAGTCATTTTGAGACATTCTGAGTTGATTTAGAGTTGTTTTGAGTTGATATAGAGTCACTCTGAGACATTTTAGGTTGATTCTTAGTTGTTTCAGGACATTCCAAGTTGATTAAGAGATGTTTTGAGACATTTCAAGTTGATTTCGAGTTGTTTCAAGACATTCTGAGTTGATTATGAGATGTTTTAGGATATTTCAGGTTGATTCCAAGTTGTTTCAAGATATTTTGAGTTGATTCTGAGACATTTTGAGTTGATTCTTAGTCATTTTGAGACATTCCAAGTTGTGATAGGTGTTAAGTCAATTTTACATGTCTACATTTTCCCCCTCTTTTATACAAAGTACTGATTGCTTTGTTTCAAAGATTCTATTTTTAAGATCATTTTTTTGAAAAAAAAAATTATGTCCTACTATGCCCTGGTGTTTTGTGGAATGATGGTAGGACTTTTTTTTGCCCCCTCAAGAGGTTGATTGAAAATTTTAAGTTTTGAGGTCAGCATCATGACTCTATTCTATTTCCATTTCGATGTGTTTAGGTCACAAAATCAAGTTTATAGGTCCTTCGTTTCTCATTCTGATGTTTTTGAGAGCTTCTAATTTGAAAGTGGGAAGTTTCTCCAAGTAGAAATTAGGGCTTCTTGATGTTTAATATAGGAAATTAGTCCTCTAGATAGCTCATTTGTGTTTTGACTCTAGCTAATTCTTGTATCTAGTTCTCTTGTTTTGTCAATTTTTGAGGAGCAATGTTGTGATTTGATGGAGCCCCACATCATTCCAAGCTCGTTCAAGAGGTTGGATGGCCTTTAGGTGTCGGTGGCCTAGTATGTACCCTCTCACTTTTTTCTTTTGTTTTGTTTTATTCTTATTTTGTGTGTACTAAGTTTTCTAGGTCAAAAGTGAGGTTTCCTGATTTCTTAGCATTTTCCTTAGTTTCCTCACTTTTGCATGCTGAGAATCCAAGAATTTGACTTATTTCCATGCTTTTGAATTATTTCCACGCCTTTGACTAGAATCTTCGCTTTTGGTTTTGAGCATTTGCTTGAAAAACTCACCTTTGATTAAAAAGCTCCCCTTTGATTGTTTCAAGTCCTAAAAGCTTGCCTATGACATATATCCTTGCCTTTGACTTATTTTCATGCCCTTGTTTCCTCACCTTTGCTTGAAAAGCTCACCTTTGATCAAAAAGCTTGCTTTTTCCTAGTGCTTTCTAAGCATTTGCTCAAAACACTTGCTTTTGTGTTTTCCTATTGTGTTTGAATTTAACTTTTACTCAAAACCCTAGCATGTGTTCATTTGTCATCCTAAATATCATTTTTCATCATTTTTTGTGTTATTATGTGTCTCCCACCTATTTAGAGTGAAACCCTAACATTGTGGGTTTAAAACGATTGTAAGTTGGCCTCAGAGTACTAAGGGAGAGACATCCTTGACATTTGTTTGAACCTATTGCTTGTTTTGATGTGTTGGAGCAATATTTTCTTGATGTTGTGGGACTACATTACATTTTTTATATGCCTCCTATCAGGACCCATACTACTATGATGACTGCACTCATGGAATAGTGGCATTCAAAGACATTCTCATTTCACTTGCCTACAGGAGAGGTGACTAAATCACTCTTCAGAATGTATGGAGGATACTTCATCTTCCTATTCATGGGGAGTTGGTTACTTATCATATTTGATATGGTACCCATGCAATGTACTGGGTGTTAGATGTTTGACACTTGGCAGTACATCAGTAAGAGATTGATCTGTCTAAGTTTATTGATAGTGCAAATCCTATCTTGCTTGTCTTATGCGATTTTATTTTAGGACTTGTTGTTCCTGATAGTCAAGGTTGATAGCTTCCATAGGTTGGGGTGTGTGTATTGAGAGTATTCTTGGGTTCCATGTCTTATCATCCACTTGTATAGAGATATGCATGAGGTCATGAATCAGGGCGGGAAATCTATTTTCACAGGTGTTTCACTCTTGCATTTCTAGGAATGGAAGCATATTGGAGTTACTCGACAGGATAAGATATAGGATCATCACAATGATGATCCATACTCCTATTTTTATGGGGATTTTATGCACTATACCTTTCCTGGGGATCTTCCTTATTGGTGCTGCATTTTTGATGATATGCCCAGTATTGTGTGGAGACCTTATTTGGGGTGTGATGCTTGGCTAGAGGATTTAGATCACCTTGTCTATTATATAAAGACTCATTGGTTTCTTGGTCTTTATCATCTTATTGATAGAGTGTTATTTACCAGATCGAGTATGTCATCAATTTGGGGAGAGACAGGGCCGAGTTCCTGATACTTATGAGGCTCGTTTCGGTCAGACGACTTAGGAGGTTTGTGTATGAGGTCTTCAACCAGATATAGATATTTCCATTTATGATTTTGGAGCACTTGCCCCATTTGGTTTGGGTTGGCCAGTTGGTCCAGTAGATCCAGGTACCTCTCATGACTATGATGAGTGGTGGGCCTACCACAGGCCATTGAGACTCACTGTTGTTGGGGGTGATCCCGCTTCAGGTTGATCAGGTGCTACAGGTCATCATGGGGGGTGAAAGCGTATCGAGGTCCTTATAGATAATTTGGATAGAGATCGTAATAGAGCTCTTTGTGATGGGGCTCAAGATGATCAGGATGAGAAACCACCTCAGGTGCAAGGTCGTAAGCAGGTTCTGGGTCCTCCTCCCCCAGCTAGGGATGGAGACATACTATTAGCTTAGATGACTGCTACCAAATATACAGAGATAGTGAGATGATAGGTTTTAGAGGCTCAGATGGATATTTTGAGGGCTAAGGGAGATAGCGAGAGTGGTCAAGGACATGTTGCAAAGGCTTTTGTATAGTTATTGACTACAGAGAGAGATGCTCTCAGGGCATAGTGTGATCCTTATTTGCAGAGGTCTACCTACTATTAGACTTTGTATGAGTCTATTGTTCCCAAGGTCGCTTAACATCCATGGTTTGGAGAGCCTAGTTTTATGGGTAGTGATGGTACAGTTGGTGGTGCAGCTGATTAGTCTATGAGACAACCAGATCATTTTGGTGATCTATAGGGTTTTTTCCTTCCTAATGGGGTCTTACTTTTATACTTGATCTTCATGATGTTCATTGCTTAGAGGCATTTTGTAGACATGTGTTTTGTATGTATATATTCATCGGTCCAGTTGAGGCCTCGTATAGATATTATGATTTTGTATATCCTATCACACTGATGATGTACTCTTTTTTTTATGATGATATATATGATATATACCCTCTTCGATTCATTATCGTTTTATGCCTATGTGATGATATATGATGATGTATGTTTATATATGGTGTTGATATGAATGAATTCCCCATACATGATGTTTTAATTGGTTTATTATCATGATGTGTATTGATGATATTGTGGATGTAGAATGGTACTAATGATATTGCTATGCAGATTTCAGTTAGAAGAAATGTTGATGATTTGATAGAAAAAAATATTTTAATTAGAGAAAATATTGATGATGGATAGAAAGATGATGTTAAAATTAGAATAAATATTGATGATGGATAGAAATGTGATGTTAACTTATAAGAAATATTTATGATGGATGGAAATGTGATGTTAACTTATAAGAAAAATTGATGATGGATAGAAATGTGATGTTTGTTAGTAGTTGATGACTTTCTTTTGCTTTGCTTTAGAGATTTTGCAATTTGAACAATCCTTTTTGATATAGCAAATAAATATGATGCACCAGGGCATTACTGACCAAGGTGACTTTGTATCTATTGCATGGACTTTGACTCTACAAATGAGTATTCTTGCTCATACTAGACATACGAAAACCTTGTTTGAGTGTATGGGTGAGAAGCTTTAAAAACATGACAAACTAGTAACACAAGAGGTATTAAGAACCTAACATATCACAGTTACACGAAATGTTCCAAAGAAGACTTCCACACACAAAACAAAGAAAGTATCCGCCATGGTAGTTTAACGAGACTATCCATAAACAACAAATCAAAATGATGCTCAATTGCCCCCATTCCTTCTTCTCTAAATCCATATGGACATCCTCAAGAGATCTTGGGAATGAGTCAATAATGTAAATCAAAAAAATAAGACAACAAAAAGATAAAACAATGTTGTTATATCACTTGCCATATTTGTTTGGGGTGTGTCTATTTATCCAATGTTGATCCTATCTATCATAGGAATGGATCCATTAAGACATATCTCAAGATGTTGTTGGGTCTTGTCAAAAAGATATGTATTTGATACTTGGCTTTGTTTTAGTTTGCTTTGTGATAATATTCTTCTTTGATTGTCTTCTTGAAGTTTCCATCTATTGATGCTTGCTTTGTTTGTTTTGTCAAAGGGTGAGTGTGATGATCTATTTATTATGGATGATGTTTTATTGTGAATTGTGATGGTGGACATGGGTCTTTTTTATTTTTCTAAGTTTTATGATGTTTTTGTTGTTTTTTTGGGGACTAACCTAGTGCCTCAGGGGATCATCAAAGATAATCCTTGGCTACGTTGTACACGCAAAGGCTCTTAGTTTGCTTGGTTTGAGTGTTTTTGACCTCTCCTGTTTTATGAATGTTTTTGGATTTTGTATTTTTGACTAAGTTGAAATAAAGCATGTTGAAAACCTAAGGGGACTGACCGAGGGTCTTGGGGGCTAATAAGCCTTGCCTTTGTTGTCCACACAAAGACCACGTAGTTTGACCATTTGACAGAAAGCATAATTTTTTTTTGGGTAAACAACATTAGTAATCCAAATTGCTATTCCACTTTTATGTCTAGAGGATATGTTGCGGGAAATCTACTTGAACTAGCTGTGAGGTTAAAGAAAATGTTGATATCTTAGACTATTTGAGTGAAGGAATATCCCCACGATGTTGTTTTGTTTTTTAAGTTTTTTAAATTTTTTTGTTCTTTTGTTATTTTCTAGATGTTTTCCGTTGTTTTTGAATTTTTTCCATTTTGATGACCATGATAGGATGCTCAAAGATCTAATCAATGACCAACTTTTTGAAACTACCCCAAGTTGTAGACAAGATGACTTTCCTTAATCAGTGACAAGCTATGGTGAGATGCCTTGTTTTATTATGAAATGAATGGGTGGATGCTATGGATAGTACTGATAGATAATGATGCAAGTGTTATTCAAAATAGTGCCTATTTTCTAGGTTTTCACTATAGTACCTATTCTAAGAGTGCCATAAAGTGGTTTTAACTGAGAGAACATTTTATTTCTCTTTATTATTTTTCTTTCTTTTTCTTTTGATTTTTTTGTATTTTTTATCTATTTGTATTTTTTTTTTCCTTTTTCCTGGGGTATTCTAACGTACTTCATGTGTAGAACTTCTTGAGGTGTCTATTTTTCAAAGGTTCAACTAAAGGTTCTCTTTTAGGAGTAGCTAATTGATATGCCCCAAAGTTGTAGCTTGTTGTGATGTCAAATAGGCCTAACCTGTTGGGTTCAAATTTGTCTTTGCCATCTTAATTTAGCTATACCTTTTGATTCTCTTTAAGGACTAATTCCCCAACTTGAAAGTTCTTATCCTTGATATTTTTGTCATAGTTTCATTTGAGCTAATTTTGATAAACATGCAAATGATTTAACGTGCTCAAACGTCTTTCATCTAGGAGAACTCTAATTCATTCAACCTAGATACCCTATATTCTTCATTATTGAGCATGAATTTTAGTGAAACTAATAATGAAGGGATTTTGACCTCAACAGGCAAGATAGCCTTTGATCCATAGACCAAGGAAATTGGTGTGGTGCTAATAGGTGTGTGAATGCTAGTTCAGTAGGCCCATAAGGTTGGGTTTAGCTGCAAAAGCCAATCATGGTCAGTTTCATTAACAATATTTTTGAGTATTTTCAGTATGGTTTTGTTAGATTACTCAGCCTGACTATTTCATTGAGGTTAATATGTTATGGAGAATCGATGGTGGATAGTAAATTGGGAGCAGAGCTCTTGGCTAGTAGTATCTTGTTTCGAGCGATTTCTAGACTAGGTTAAGTCTGCTAGAGTGGGATTCACAAATAACTTTGTGAAACTATTGTAAAGTTGTTTATACTTCTTCTACATCAAGGCACCAGAGTAATATACCATCTAGACTATGATGGTATAGGGTATCTCCTAGAATTTTAAAACATGAAGTTCTATGGGTGAAGGTTTTCTTTTAGGTGGTCATTAAGTCAATGGGTATGGTACCATGTTGGATGTAGTCAAAGGTATCTTGGTACCATGAGGAGTTAGGACCAACAAAAACATAACCCAATCCTAATTTTGGGATGTCAAATGCTAGTACAAACAACTATTCCATGATGAACTCATACTTAGGCATGTTTTGTGGAATATCAAGAAGTGAGCGTATTATTGCCATTGCATTGGTCTCTATTATTGATCTGAGGAATTTGTTCAAAGGTTATTCTGATGAATTATTCCTTGAATCTCTCCACCATTCTTTGATATGGTAACAATTTTTCATCTTTTGTCAGTTACTCATTGTTCACTTGTCTGATCACTAGCTGAGAGTCTCTGAAAACATGTAGCTCTTTTATTCTCCATTCAATAGCAATTTTTAACCCTGTGATAAGAGCTTCATATTCTGAGATGTTGTTGGTATGTGGGAATGTAATCTTGTAGGCATTGGGTATAATATCTCCTTGTGGTGTGAGAAATAGAATACTGACTCTAGATCAATGTTGAGTATGGGACCCATCAAAGTATAGAGTCCATTGGTCAATCTGTTATGTCATCAAGATATTCTCATCTAGAAAGTCCACTATGAGAGGTTTGTGATCATCTACAAGTGCTTCAACTAGTTGTTCTGCTATAATTTTTCCCTTGATAGCTCACCTATCCCAATACTCTATGGGTATGTGTAGGATCAAAATGGAAAACACAGGCCCTTAAGTGGCAAAAAATTCAGAAAAATCAGAGTTAGGCAACTTGATGTAAAAATTAGAATAATTTATCTATATTATTACAAAAATATGTAAGAATATAATCTATAGCAAATTGAATGTACTTTTTAAACTACTAGGTTTATTTTTAAAAAAGAAAAAATATATTTGATGAAAATTTGAAATTTCAATGCAGTAGTACTTAAATTTCAGGGAAAAAATAAGAAGTAGGTGTCTATCTTACCACCCTAACTGCAATAAAATGATAATATTATTTTATAAGTTTTTAGATATAAGTAGAGAACTCATGTCCCAATGTGATGCATATTTCTTTGCAATTTTTTTCTAAGTAAATACCATCATACCTTTTATTACAACTTTTAAAAAATATAAAACTTGTATGTTTGACCACCTTAACTTGGTCAAAAATTCATGAAATTCAATTCTTTCTTTTTTAATCCTATAGTATGTGAAGCATAAAATGTGACACATGTTTCAGATTCAAAAAATGTGATACCGTTTGAAATCTATAGATGTTTTTTAATTAGCCTATCAATCAGGACTCTAGTCATAATTCAAATAGAAAATGAATAATAATTATTTATTAAATTCAAAGTAAAGAATAATTTATATTGATGGAAAGCTGGGAATTTCCTTTAAAAACCCTTTTCGTTTCATCAATTTTGGGTAAAAAAAAAGTCGTCAGCCACATACCCTACACATACCCATGTCATATTGCCACATTTTGGACCATCATGATCCTGTACATACACCTGTATCAAATTCACTTAGGATCATTACCCATTTTTCTATTCGACTTGTTAGGGCTACCTTTGCTAGTAAGTACTTGAGTGGGTCTACCTTAGAATTCAGCTTGACCTTTCCGTTCAGGATGTAGTGTCTCAGCTTTTGTGTTGAAAACACGATTGAGAGACACACTCTTTCAATGGGCGAGTAGTTTAGTTCATAGCCCACCAGTGTTCTGCTAATATAGTAGACTGCCCTTTCTTTATTGTTGTCATCTAGTTGGGCCAAGAGAGCTCCTAGTGTTTCTTGTGTGGTAGACATGTAAAGTATCATTTCCTTTTATTGGATAGGTAGCATGAGTATAGGAGGAGTAAGTAGGTACTCCTTGACTTGTTGGAATTCTTGGTCACATCTCCCATCCCACTTGAAGGTGATTTCCTTGTGTAGGAGATTAGTGAAAGGGTGACATTTTTCTGCCAATTGTGTGATAAATCACCTGATAGATTGTAGCTTCACTTGTAGGCTCCTCAATTGTTTTAGTGTCTTAAGTAGAGGCATCTCCATTATTTCTTTTACTTTTTCTAGATCTACTTCAATCCCTCTTCTTGATATTATGTACCCCAATAGATTTCTAGATGTTAACCCAAATATGCATTTCTTAGGATTGAGTCTCAAATTTTACTATTCAAGATGATCAAATACCTTGGCTAGGTTTGTCAAGTGGTCTTCCCTTTTGACTTACTTTTCTAGAATTTTGTCAACATATTCCTCCATGATTGTGTGTGGCATATCATGAAATATTGTTGTCATTGCTCTTTGATATGTTTCTCCTACATTCTTTCGACCAAAGAGCACTACATTCCAACAATATGTTCCCCAAGTACAAGTAAATATTGTTTTTTGTTGGTCATCTAGAGAGATCTTTATCTAGTTGTATCTAGAGAAACCATCCATTAAAGATAGCAACTCATACCTTGTCATTAGATCTATAATCATGTCAATACTTGGCAATGGAAAGTCATCCTTCGAATAGGCTTTGTTCAAGTATTTGAATTTTTTGCATATCCTTATGCCCCTAGTAGGTTTGGACACTAGTACTAGATTGATATCCATTGTGGATAGTTGATGGGTGTGATGAAACCCACATCTAGTAGTCTCTTTAGCTCTACCTTTACTAGTAATGCTATCTATGGATGCATTTTTTTGAGTTTTTGTTTGATAGGTATTGCTCCAGGGATTACAACTAGATGATGTACCACTAATATTGGATCTAGTCCAGGCATGTTAGCATAGTCCATGCAAAATTTACCTTTCAGGCATTGATGAAAGCTATGAAGTTGTCCTTTTCTTTTGGGTCTAGTGATGCAGCATGGTAGGTTATCTTCAAGTCCTCTATTATGCCAACATTTATGGGTTTTGCTTCCTCTACTAGCAATGTTGATCTTTCATGATATTATAATATGGAGAGATTGAATCTTCCATCCTTGGGTGCCTCTAATAGGTTTTCACCTTTAGATGCATCCTTTATTTTCCTCTTTTCTATATCCGATAGAGCCACAAGGTGGTTTTCTCTAGGGGATAGTATTTTTATGTTATTTCTTTAATTTTTGCGACTGGAAGATTCAATCTCTCCACCAAAGTATACCTCTTGTTCAAGTTCCATGATGAATCTCACTTTGTGGTCTCCTGCTGGTATGTCTGTTTGAAGTCCCATGAACTTTGCAATTCCCTCATCATTTTGGAATTGATCTAGAACAGGTGTATGTTGTTGTTGATCCCAATCTATGAGTTGTAGCTAATAGAGTGGGAGGTCATCATCTTGATCTAGAAAGCCTCTAGAAGTGGATGAAAAGGTCAATATGGATTGGGTGTCTTTTTTCCACTGATTGTCTAGGTTGTCATTACTAGAAGTGGGAGAATCATATCTGGTGACAAAGGAAGGAGAATCCCATTCGTATTCATTAAAGTCCATACTAGAATTGTAGTATATGTTGGGAATGGCTTGAATATGTTGGAGAGGGAACCCATCAATGCTAAATTTATCAAATAAGTCTTCAATGGGTAAGGCATTGTCTAAGGTATGATAGGTATCTAGTTCCTTAATGCTAGCAGAAGTTTCTTACTTTTTCCAAGAGGTTCATCCGATTTTTGGAATAACCACATCTTTTGGCTTATAGCCTAACCCCATATTCTTCTTCCTTTTTTCTACTATGACAGGCTCTTACTAGCCTTTTTTGTGTAGCCCAAGGTCACCATTTCCATTAGATCCCATCTATTTAACTAATTGATAACCTCTAGTAGTAGTGTTGATTAAAATGGGTTGTGGCTTTTTTGGTTCTTCTTGGTCCTCCTTGTAGATCATAGATGAAAAGTATTCTTTAAATATTTATTCATTTTTCACATCTCCCCACTTAGTGAAGATAGTGGCCTTAACAATCATTTTCACTATCTTGATCTCTTTTGGAACTCCATATACTCAGGGTGTTGGTGGAAGCATGTCAATGTAGAATGCTTGGTTGAAATAGTAATTCCCATTACCCTTGTCAAGTACATGAATCTTGGATTCCATTTTTAGTTGGTCACTTGAGGTGTTCTTGGTTGAAGTTGATGGAAGTGTGGAAGGGTCAACATAAGAAAAGGATTGGAATGCTATGTCATTGCTAGGCACATATTGGATTTTATTGTATTTCTCCTCTAACTTGGCATAGAAATGAAAAGGTTCAGGATTGACAAATAGTGTTACCTCTTTTCCTTCATGGGGAAACTTTAGGAATTGATGAAAAGTGGAAAGGACTACTTGTAATGCATGGATCCACTGGTGTCCTAGGAGGTTGTATGGCAACTCAAGGTCTAGTAATTGACAAGTGGTTTCTATTAGGGTTAGCCCTATCTCCATTGGTAACCTAACTATTCCCTCAAAATTTCTTTCAAGGTCGTTGTAGGCCCTTATTATGATACTCTTTCCTTTGTCAATCACATCGTCTAAATACCCCAGCTATTTGAAATTTTTTAAGGTAAAATGTTCAAACCTGCACCATTATCTATCAATACCTGTTGGACCATGGTTTTATGAACACCAACCTCTATGTAGAGGGATTGGTTGTGAAATGTTCTTTTGGGTAGATTCTTTTCAGAAAATATTAAATGATTATTTTGTGTGATATTACCAACCATAGCTTGGAACTGACTAGGATTGAGGTCATTAGGGACTATTATTTCCAATGCCTTTTCAAGTATTTCCCTATGGGTAGGTGATATTTTTAACAACTCCAAGATTGATATTAGGGCAGGTGTTTTCTTTAATTGTTCCACAATACTGTAGTCATTTGGTGACTTCATTACAGGTTTGGGTGGGACTCCTTGAATTGTCACTCTTCCTAGATGGGTGGTTATGTTATAGTTGTTGTCTCCACCTCGTAGAGTCACTATGTTTTCCCTATTATCATCAACTTGTGAGAGTGTTCCTAAAATGGTCCCCATATGTGTAATTAGTGTTATACTACTCTTGCTTCTTTCCTTTTTCATTTCCTTTGGCATGGTTCAGGATTGGGTTTAAGTATATTTGCAGGTCCTTATTCCCAAGACAATGTTTGACATCTACCTACCCTTTATCTATTAAATCTTGGATAATGTGCTTGAGTCTCATGCAATTGTTTGTGGTGTGTCCTTTGATCATATGGAAGTCACATAAGTCCTTGTTATACCACAGTGTTTTGAAACTAGGTTCCTCATAGTTTGGATGATCATTAGTTTTGAGGAGGTTTTGTTGTACTAGTTTGCACATGACTATTTCCAGTGACTCACCAAGTACTATGAATATCCTTCTTGGTTGATCCTACTGCCTTAGTTTCCCTCCCTGATTTGTTTGTTAGTTCACAACCTGATTGTTCTTGGGATAGGTATTTTGGTTATTTTGCACATTGTTTGGAACATAACTTGTTTGTGCTACCTATGGTTTGTTTTGAGTTGTGATTTGTGCATGTCATAATGTTCTAGCATCAACCACTCCATTGTTTGTGACATTTTTTGTTTTTAGCCCAGACTTTAGGTTTCTCATTTGAACTAGAAAAACTCTCTTTTCAGTTGTTTGTTTTAAGGGCACCTCTTGCAATGAGGGATCTCTCAATATTCAATCCCTTATCAATGGTTTCTTCAAAGTCTACTAGACATAAAATTGTGAGTTGATAATTGATCTCAGTTAATACATTGGTAATGAATATTTCCACCAATTCCTTGTCAGGAGTGGGCCATTTACATCTACTAGCCTTGTGTCTCCATCGTTGTAGTTAGGAGATAAAAGATTCTCCATGATTCTATTTGATCATGGAAAAGCTTGTGCTGCTGACATCTTACTCAATGTTGAAGGAGAAGTGACTTATGAATTTGTTAGATAGTTCATTGAAGGTTTTGACTACTGGTGTCAAATGGGTGAACCACTCCATAGCATGGCTCACAAGGCTACGTGGAAATAGTCTCATGAGGTATGATTCATTGTGTTGTACTTCCATCCATGATACAAAAAAATCACATATATGCTCTATTGGATCCCCTCTTCCCTTTTATTTGTTGTCAAACCTGGGTATTTCAAAATTCATTGAAAAGGGTATTGTAGTGACATTGATCAAATGTGAATGGGCATATCTCTTAGATAGTATATGTTTTTTTCTTTTTTCGGCTTCCATGCCTACTACTTGTTGGGTAACAGCCTATACCCTTATTTCCATGTCCATTTTTGGTACATTTATTTGCGAGTTATGTGTATAATAGCCTTGTTGTCTCACCATGTTTGGGTTGTATATTGGGTATTGTGAAGGTATAAGACCTTGGTAACTGTTTTGGGCATAGAACAAGTTAGGTCCTTGTTGGGTGTAAGGAGGGTTAGCTCCTTGTTGTTGAGATGAAGTGTACTAAAGGTTTCCCTATTGATGCATTAGTGGGACTCCTTGTTGGTAGGACAACTAAAGAAGGGCGCTCTATGGCACACCTTGCTATTGGGCAAGACTAAACTAAAGGTTACCGTGTTGATGTGTTATCGAGACACCTTGTTGGTAGAATGACTGAAGAAGGGCACTTTGTGGCACACCTTGTTGTTGGGCAGGACTAAACTGAAGGCTACCTTGTTGATGGGATAAATGTAGAAGGGTGTTTTATGGCACACCGACCAGACTAATTTAAAGGTTACCTTGTTGATACGTAAGTGGGACAAATTCTTAGTGGGCCAACTATAAAAGAGTTCTCTATGGCACACCTTGTTGTTGGATAGGACTAAACTAAAGGTTACCCTTTTGATGTGCTATCAAAACCCTTTTTTATGGGATGAATGTAGAAGGGTGTTCTATGGCACACCTTGCTACTAGGACAAATTAATATAAAGGTTACCATGTTCATGTGTTAGTGGGACACTTTGTTGGTGGGTCGATTGAAAAAGGGTGCTTTGTGGCATACCTTGTTGCTGGTATTGTTAGTTCAAAATGGGACCATGTGGTCTACCTTGTTGGTGGTATTGATTGTTCATAGGGGAACCTTGTGTTCTAGCCTATTGAAGGTATTGACTATTTGGACGAGGGCCCTATGTTCCATCCTGTCGAAGGTATTGACTATTATGGGACGGGTCAATATTTGAGGAATTCTAAGGTATATACTATCTAGGAGGAGGATTGTTGTTTGGTGGTTCCTACTGTGATGGTCCTACTTGATAGAGTTGTGCCACTACTACTTGTTCAACTTGAGTTAGTTTTTTGAATAAGGAGTTCTCTTTGGTTTGACCATTGTTTCGTGAGAACACAGGTGGCATGTTTGACATCTCTAGAGGTTTGGTTATTTGTCTTACCATTGAGTTATCCCCTAAGGGAATAAGGTTGGAATCATTAAGAGCTTCTACATTGAAATCCACTAGTAATTTAGCACCATTTCATGCTAACTTGGAGGAGTTTGGATATTTTCTCAACAACCTATCCATTAGTTTAAGAACCTTGGGGTTGTTGTAATGTTCAAATTATTCATCCTCATTTATTTCTCCCTCTATGTCTATCTACTCTATAACCACTATGTTTGGGTCTTGGTTGTTTTGTTGAATTACCTCCTTCTGTTTTTGATTTAGTTCCTCTTCACTAAAGGTATTTATGTACATAGGCCTCTTTTGTGGTGTTTCAGGATCACTTGGCCTATAGCCCCAAGGGCTACATTCATTATTTATGGCATTGGTTGGTAGGATGCTAGTGTTGGTTTTGTTTGCTTCCATTTTCTTTTTGTGTTGTGACCTCGTGGTTGTCATAAACAACTACCAAGATTTTGTGATTTTTTTTCTTGACTCCTATTCTTTGGAAAATATGTGGCTTATTGGTGCAAAGCAATAATAGAAGTGATCTAGTTAGTTTTGACAGTTGTGATCTATCTCATTGAGAAGAACCTTTGGCAAAATTTTTTGTAGGGCGATTCTTTAAGAGCCTAAATATAGATTTTCACTTAAGGATCTTTCTCTTGCTAGACCTAAGGATCTTTTGCTTTCCAAAGAGCATTAGGGATGTATATTTAATGCCACACAGGTGATGGTAATATAGTTCTTTTGACTAATAGGTCTAATTTTTCTTCCTCTTCATCTGATGATGGATGTGGTGAGAAAATGGTGGGGTGTTTTGTTTTTATCAAATATGAATGTTCTCAAACTACTTATGATGTCAATTTGGGCACCTTCAATATATGTGTTACCTAGTTGAAATATTGGTGCTATAAGGTCTGGTTGTCGAACTGGAGCGGTAGGTCACCAGATGGTCATAAGGTGTGATGGTGTTATGAGATGGTTATGGTGTTCAATACCCTATCATAAGGTAACTCTATTTATATTTCCAAGAGGATCATACATATTTCCATGTGGGAGGTAGTAATATGGGTCTTCTGATTGCTATGGTTTTTTTTTCTTCCTCTCCATTTAAGATGATTGATGTGGTGAGAAATTGACAGGGTATTTTTTTCTCAAATATAAAGGTTCTTAAACTACTTATGACATCAGTTTGGGCACCTTGAATGTTCCCAAGACTACGTTGAATAATAGGTCTTACAAGGTCTGGTTGTTGAATGGGAGTTGTGGGTCACCAAATGGTCATAAGGTGTGGTGGTGTTTTTGGGGTGGTTTGCTATGGAACTAAAAAAAACCTAAGGCTTGAGTGTTGTTTTAGAATGTGGCTACTTTTTGGAAATAAAAATACTGAAGAACTAGGGTCAATAATCCACTTCTTGGTCTAGAGGATATGTTGTGGGAAAGATGCTCGAACTATCTGTGAGTTCCAAGTAACTGTTGATATCATAGACTTTTTGAGTGAAGGAATGAGCCTAATGTTTTGTTGGATTTTGATTTCAAATAAGTAGTATGGGAATAATGGATGAGAGAATTTGTGACCAATTTTATTCTCTAAATGTTTTGTTTGAACAACGACCTTATAAACAACTTCACTTTGTTTTCCCATAAGTGTTTAGCAAAAATATTGTGAGCTAGACTAGCAGTTTGTAACCTTTGTGTGTTTAATTTCTTTGTGTTCTTGAGCATGGAAAATTATATAATAGCACTGAACTAACTTAAAAGTATTCAATTTATGTGACCTAATGTCTATAGCTCAAGTTGTGAAATCACAACACCGAAGCCATAGTTTACCCAATGTTAACTTTGATTAAGGTAACCTGAAATAAAAGCCAAAATGTTTGGAAACCTTTAAGGATAAATCCTTTCAAGGAGTGCAAAACATAAGGATTCTTTCACAAGTATACACTAAATCAAAGAGTTTTTGATTTGACCATCTTGTTCAATGTTTATTTTGATGTGTTATTTTTCCCTTAAATCAAACACAAAATTTGATGTCACAATTGTTTTTGAATGTAATTGGGCAAGTTGAACATTAACAAGCACTTCACAATCCTAGCTCAAATGGGTATGTATTTATTAGTACTCCTTCCAATCATCCCCAGGATGATTAATCCAAGAAGATGGAATGGACAAATAGGCTATGTCAAGGAAATGTATCATCTTGACATGCGAAGAAAAAGAGTCCCTTCCCTATTTGCTTTATTGCCTCAACCAAAAACCGAACATGGTAAAAGGATGGATTTCTAAAACAATTGGCTTTTAATCATGTTTTGGGGATATTATTTTTGGGCACCTACACATGTGGTGTTTTGTTCAATTAAGAATCTTCTAGCCCTTGTGGGTTTTTATGCATCATGAGGATACTGAGGAATAACACATCGGTATAAGAAATCTGTACCCAACAAGTGATGAACTTTGCTCACACTCACAAAAGATTTATATAGTGGTCCAAAATGAAAGTACTGCCTGGGTCTTGTATGAGTTCTCCAACACGAGATGTGTCTCAATAGGCAGGTCCTCTAAAAAGTTAAATGTTTGAAAAAAGTGCAAAGCTCAAAATGTTCACGCTCACCCAAGATCACCAAAAGGTGAGAGGGGAGAAGACAAACATCTGACTTTGCCAATCAATGAATACATGACATACAATTCATAGAAAATTGATTCATTTTAAACATCTTGAGAGGTGTTATCCCCAAAAATATGTGAATAACATAAAAAAAATATATTCTTTTTTTATTTTTTCACCAATTTGAAGTGTTTAGGACATCAAGCAGTTAAGATAGCAATGGTGTGAAAACAACAAGAACAATTTGTTCATTTTAAGCCCCAAAATTGAAGTGTTTCTAAGAAAATTAGGCCTAGCCTTAACCAGTCAACAAATTTCAATCAAACGTTTTTCAACAAAATGGAAATCATTTGCACTCTTTTTATGCACCGAAATTTATGTTCCTAATTATGAAAACATGAAATGTGTTCATTTTTAGAACCCAAAATTGATGTGTTTCTATTCTTTTTATGAGAACCAAACAAAAGTTCCTAATTTAGAAAGCTTAACAATTGGTTGTTTTTAACAACACCAAAATCAAATGTGAGTTTGTGTTGTTCA
>VDFB02127247.1:0-28851 GCA_007258455.2 Sequoia sempervirens | reverse complement strand
CAAGTGGACATGTACATCCAACAAAGAAATTAATGTCTCTTACATGTCCCTTGCAAATGTCAAACTAAGCATTAACTCTCAAATTCAAATTTGAAATTTCCCCCTCTTGGGCACATTTTCCAAATCTTGCACATCCCTCAACCTATGACATGTTGACAAGTGGCCTCTTTTCATTGGATTGTTTTTTTATCTCACATTGCTCTCTTATGAGCACTCTTAGCATTTGAGAATCTACAAATAGAGAGCTTCATTCATCAACAAATCCTCCAAACTTGATCCACAAAGCTAATGCAAAGTCACTCTCTTTATTTGCGAACTGATTAAACCCACCTCATATCATCCTTATAGCACTTTTATATCATTTTCATATCATGGAGCTCAAGCAAGGATTGGGAAAGGGCTATTTTCAACAATAGCACCAATCCACTATGAAATAAAGTTTTGATTATGTTTTTATATGCTTGCATTTCATTATCTTGGTTTTATTTGGTTTGCATATTTTATCATAGTCAATTATTTCATAGGGATGTTGAATTTAAATGTGTTTCAAATGACTAGCATAAGGATATTATGTTAAGGTTTAACCATTTGCAAATTTTCAACATCCATAAAATGGAGCTAGAAGGAGGGCAGTAACTTCAGGGGTATGCTACAAAGAAACTTAGCTGCTAAATAAGCTAATTTTTCTCTGGGTGATCCCACAAAGCTGGTTTACAATTTCTGGGAGGATCAAATTTTTGCTGAAATCACATATTTTTAGAAAATATAATGATTTAAGCCTTAAAAAGTTCCATTTAAAGCATTCCAATTGAAAAGGGTTTGATCAAACTACTTTAAAAACCCCCTATCAAAATAGAGTCTCCTATAATAGAGTCTCCTTTACACCTATCAAAATGTTGATAAAAACCCACTTTTGATTTACCTTTTGGGGGATCAAATGAATTCATTTAATTTTTTTTTTTTTAAGTGTGTATTCCTTATTATAAGCTTCCCAAAAAGTATAATTTTAAATAAATTTTATTTTATTATTATATTTATTTTTTTTCTCGTGAATGTAGGTTTTTTTACCGAAAATCGAGTTCTTTGTTCTTCACATGTGGAAAAAGAGTAGATTATCAAAAAAAAATCTAAAAAATATGAGTGCACCATATATTGAAGTCCTTGATCCAACAAAGAGAAAAAAATTGAATTTTTATACATACAAAAAAGGTTACACATTGTACAGTCACGCTATGTTTGAATTATAATTGGTTTGACTTTGAAACTTGATTAAAGAAAAAAATATTCAATAAAAAACTATCTAACCAAGTGGAAGCACTAGATATTAGAGTTACAAATCTAAATTTGAAAGAATTACAATTTCATCATTCATGGAAAAAAGGTTATGTGTTATACGGCGAGCGTCAATTTTTAAATATGTTGTTTTCTGAAAAAAATAGTTTTCTAGGGAGATGGAAAAAGAAGTGCAATCTGATTCAAAAAATTTTGAAAAAAATATATTTAGAATCTATAGACAAAATTTCATGAAACTCTAGTTTGCATCATCTTCAAATTCCTCACGGTTTAGCTGCTATAGGTGCCTGAAAGTGAAGATTTAGTTACAAAAAAATATTTCAGTGTCTAGTTTGGCCAAAAATTGTAAACCACTATTGTGGGATCACCCCTCTTATTCATTGCTAATTTTTCTTTTCATAACGTGCTGAAGGCATGCTTTCTTAAACAAACATGCTCTCTTAGAAGATTGACTAAATAGGCCTTTGAACTGATAAATTTATTTTAATGTCAGAGTTGTGTCTTTCTGTCTACTTTCAAATACAAAGAGTCTGCTTATTTCTTTGTCGGTGGTCTTTCATTTGTCTCTCACTAGGTTGAAAATCATAAACAGGGCCGAATCATTATTAGGTATATTTGCAATTTAAATTCTCATATCTGAACCGAATCATTATCAGTGGCTTCCTCCTGATTTCATTTGTCACACTTCTTTTGGAGTGAGTTGTGATAGTCTACTTTCTTTAGTAAGCACGTGCTATCTAGCTACAGGTAAATTCACATTAACTTGAAAGCATTTTTTAAAAGAAAATATTTTTCAATCTGGTTTTTCATTCACCTGCCAACCAACATTTATACATTCATTCAAGTGACCATCAATTCACCATAGTCTACTTTTCCTGTTTAGATGTGATTTATTTTTATTTTTTATTTCTGCAAACTTATCCTCTACATTGATGTCTACATGGGAAATAATCAGTTTGAAATTTTGCTTAAATAAGCTGTGCAATGAACTTCTCACCTGTGAATGACATTTGCTTGTATTTTTTTTTTTAAATCCTTTTCAGTATGAGACCATGTCTTTGAAACATTATGTCAAAAAGTTTGCATGCCTTATCTGTCAAAAATTTCACGTGCTGCTCTATGCTCCCATTTGCGCGCAGACAGGGAGGATGCTAGAAAGGTTGTAGAATTCAACTTTACACTTGTCAATTACGTTTGCTCGAAAATCTCTAAAGCCTTTTTGCATATCCTGCAATTACTGTGCAATTACTGCACTATATGAGATCACGCCTCTCTAAGGCAATCTAGAAAGCAATTCATGTGTCATGCCTATGCCTCCAAATCTGCATGCATTTTTTTACCAGGCATTTTCTTGACAGTTTATACATACGCTTCAACAAATCATGGGTTAGTGGAATGAAAATGATGAATGTATATGGATGATGAATGAATGGATTGACTGCACTAATTATTGCCCTTGTAATTAAGAGCCATGATATTTGTGGAGTTGATAAGGGAATAAGGAATTCTATTTCACTCAGTTGTTTAGTGGAGGTGGTGTGTAATGGAGGGTTCGATAATTCTTGGGCTAGTGTAAAGGATTAGCAAGGTGGATGCCTAGATTTATCCTCTAGTTTTTTCTTTGGAGCAAGTAATACAGAAAAGCCTCTACATGGGTCCCGCAAACCATTAACTCAAACTCCAATTCCCGATAAGTTTAGAGGAAGAGATAGGTGGAGAGATATAGTAATGGAATTTAGATAAGGTTTCATGAAAACTAGTCAGCACTGAGAGGCGCCACAATTCATTCATAGCTCATGTAAAGTATCTTTGTCCAACGTATCCATTGCATGAAGGTTTGAGAACCTTCTCTCCATCTATAAAGGGCTATGCGTTATATGTCACAGAGTGGTGGAAGAGTCAATGAAGGTGACCTAGCAGAAGCAGCAGTGACATCAACAACAATTAAAACAATCCAAAATGAATCAACTGCCTTGAAATTGTTATGATTTCTGTCAGATTAATTAAATGTTCTTTATTTTTTTATTTTTTTGGCAGAGACTTTCAAATTTTGTTTTAAATTTTTATGCTTTGATTAGATTTGATAGTCCTATCTTTGCATTTAGTCGTTGAAATCTTTGCTGGCATTGTATCTCTCTTGAATTGCGATTGGATTTTGTGGGAGTAATTTCTGGGCTGCGCTGTTCTCTGTGTTCTCCAATATCTTGAACTATGACTATATTTGGTATGAGTAATGGCTCCCACCACCTACTCTGATTAGCCATTTTTCCAGCCCAAGTCAAAGATTTTTTGCCACAATTTTAATGCATTTTCCAGTGCATTTAATACTGAGCAAATGTGCACCCCTTAAGGCTGTCTCTATCTCTAATTTGTCTCGGATCTGCACACTTCCTATTTATCACTGCAACGAGTACTGTCCAAACCTTTCTAAGCACACCTTTCCTTTATATCTGCTCAGTGCTTCTTCTCTATTCGAAAGAATTCATTCTTCCTGGATGGTGCATGGCTGGTCATGATTTTCTGTTTGCAAAAAGGATTGTAATTTGACAGTGTCTTCCTATTTGTCCTTCCAATTGTCCCCCTACCACATAGTCATAAACCAAGATTTCAACTTTTTAGTTGATCTTCAACCATATGTGTAAGCCTCTTGTAGAAAGTGGGCCTCTTGAAAATTTTAATTACATTTTATTTGCTATCTGCCCATTGTGCATTCACTATTGCAGGTTGAGAGCAATGTGTTGATTGAAGTTAAAGGAAGCATGGTTGCATAAAATGTTGTGGGGCTCAAGTCAAATTTTAGTGCTAAAAAAAAAATGGAGGATACGTGCCACTTGGAGTTTCCTTGTTTATTATGCAAAATATTTATTTACATTTGAAGGAAACCTTTTGGCATTTGTATTTTTACTTTCTTTTTTTGAATGCGAAGATCAATAGACTAATATCATAAATCATTTATGGTTTTTGCATGCATCTTTGTTGATTAAACATTGCTTATTTATGGCTTTTGGAAAATCAAAGTCCTTACTTGTTTGTATTTAAATTATGTTGATCTTGGATCAAATATTATCAATGCTTCATCTTTCATTTAAGATCATTCCATGGCTTGAAATCAATTGTTCAAAAAAACTTATTCAAATAATTTTATCCTTGCATAATTATCTTTCCTTTTTTTTATAGGTACAAAGAAAAGCAAAACGGAAAAAGACGAAGGTTGACATCAAGATCACACATTGAAATCAAGCGAAAAAAAAAGCAAGATTGGAGTTGAAGAACTGAACATCAAGATTGAAATTTAAAAACATTTTTTAATACTTGGAGCCTCCATTTTTTGCTTTAATTTTTTGTTTTAAGCCAACTAGATCATTGTTTGTTTTCAAAGATGGATTAAAATTGAACACTAGAAATTGACTAGACATTGATTTTTGGGATAAAATTGAACAAAGCAACTTCACACTTCATTTGGTGCTTTAAAATAAATTCATCATTGCTTTGAGGCTTAAAATGAACATGTGTTTTTTGTGTTTTGTAATCTCTTATACAAAATAATCTCATCTAAAAAGGCGTATGCGCTTCTCTCGCGCTTCATAGTGATCTTGAGAATCAAAAGAATTTTTGATGACATTAAGTTGCATAGCAGATTGCCTCCACACTTCGTTTTGGGTTTAAAATTGAACAAAATCTTGTGCGAGTGTAAGTGAGTGGCGCAGGAGCACCTACTTGAATACAAGCGTAATTTTAATGTTTTGCTCTTAATATTTTTGTTTTGATTTGTAAAGGTCTAAAACACCATTGATAAGGTGTAAGGGGACCTTTTTGCTGCTTTGGTAAAATTAAAATAAATTGGAAACTCATTTTGTTGGCGTTTCCTTAGGTTTTGGTTCTGTTTGCAAAACACAGCGTGTTTTCAAACGTGAACTGTTTTTTCATTTTTGAGCCCAAAACAGAAAACCTAACCATTTTTTCATGATGCAAGAGGAAGATCTCGACTTGTTGAGAGGTTGAATGTGAATTTGTATTGGCAGTTTTTGTGAAAAAGAAGAGGAACCACGTTTTTCTTTCCTTTTTTTATGTGAAAACTATAGATTTTCTGTTATTGCGCTGGAAACAGCAAACAGGGGATTTATGTTAAGATTTTGTTGACTTGTCCAGTTTTTGAAGAAGCTCTTTATATTAGTCTAGTGGCGTATTAGTCAGGAAATCCATCTCTTTCTTTATTCTTGTACATTTTTTTGGTTTTTGTTTCTTATTTCTGTTTTGGCTGAAAGTAGTGAAAATGGGGTCTTAGGTCGCATTTTTTTCTGTGCCAGCAACATGGGCACATTGGGAAGGTGGCCAAGATCCTTGTCTGTATATAGGTTAGTTGTAGGAAAGCATAGAAGTTATGTTTCCTTGATGGAAAGCTGTCCCTAGGCGAGCTAGAAGGCCCGGTTGGGAAAAGACAGCAGTAACTTATGTTTGTGTGGCAGGGGTGTTCATTTTGTTGCAGACCAAGGTGGGTGGCGAGTACATGAAGCCATGGAACAGGTGTAGGAGTGTGGGCAAAGCTTTTACCAGTGTATTTAAGACTGAAAAAAAACAAAACAAACCAGGAATGACTTAAACCCTCTTTTATGAAATAAAGCTAAGTTGTGCTTGTGTGTAGCAGAGAAGGGTCCCAAACCCTAAGAACCTGGTGGAAATTAGAAAAAGACTCTGAGTGACAGAAAGGAGCTGAGTTTAGTTTAAAAAAAGGAAGAGGAAATATAAGTAGTTTCCTTGTGTGTGGGGCTAAAAGGGCCAAGACTTGTAACCCTGCCCCAAAATCTGAAACTATGACTTTATACTAGTAATGGAAAACCTGAGTATGGTGATTAGGCAAAGACTTTTCCTGATGTTTTTTTGAAGCTATTGTAGTTTGAACATACCCTGCTAAAATAGTTTTAAAAGTGGAGGGAGTGGAACTGGTCTTTAAGTTGATTAAGGACTAGATGGAAGAAATGTGGAAAAGCACCAAGAACTCATTGGAGGCAGCAAACTAGAAAATCAGCATCAAGAATTGTTTAGCAGCAGCAAATTGGAACTGATAGTAGGGTTGGCAAGTGACCAGGGGTGCCTATTCACTTTTAGGACCTATAGGTTGAGTGGTGGAGTGAAACACCAAGGGGTTGTCTATCGAAGACCCAAAGCATTGAGATTGTGAGTATCTCAATCCAACCCTCATCCTATCAGTGAGCTTATTGCATGTGTTCTCCCTTTGTTTCTAAACAAGGGTCGATCGAACTATGAATAAGTTCATTCACTTTTTTCTATCTTAGAGAGCCTGCCTTGGGGAAAAAGTACTCACCCAAGGGAATGACTCAACCGGTAACACTCTAAATCCAAGATTATTTCCAACCGGGATATAAATGTGGGTATTGGAAGAAGTGCTAATATCACGCGATTGATTCCAACGAGATGGATCCGAAAGGGGACTCTCACCGTATGGGTCAATCTCCATGAACGGAAATTCCTTATTAAAACCCATGTGCTAGAATTTTCAAAAATCCTTGATCTATTTGTTGGTGCAAGAACAGTCGTTCTGAAGCCGCCCCACATTTTTATGGTGTTTAGTAGAAATGGAAAACATGCCATGGTATTTTCATGGGTGTTGATGCTTGCCTGCCCCGTATAGGTGAGTGTCGTGGAGGGGAGCCAGTGGGGTCAAGCATCTAACCATTCGCTAAAGATAAACATAGTTGGACTTGTCCAAGTGCAGATCCAACAAATACTGTCTTTCACATCCATAGGGTTGTACTTGTTCTTGTTTGAAAACATAGTGCTTTGATTGAAAACATTTGAAAACTAGCATTCAACATAAGCATCAAATCTCAAACCCTTTAGGAGAAGCAAATATCCTTGAACGAATTCGCATGCCCTTGCTTGCCCTTGGGATTCATATCCTTAGAGGTCTAGGCATTTGGATTTCATCTTAGTTTTCTCCTACTAAATTCAACACTAGGAAACCTTTTCCTTGATTTCCTTGATTTCCACATAATGCATTTTGTGGGATGAAAGAAAATTAGGACATTGGAAATTCAGTTGAAAACCTAATCAAGAAGTTTTTGTGATAAAAAATATTCCATTAAAGAAAATATTGAATCAATTGGACCCCACACATGTACTTGGCATCTTTTGGTCATATGGTTTTCATGCAAACATTGGTCTTTTGATTTTGAATTACTCTTAGAGAAAAGCATGTTCTTCACTATCTTGGCCTAGTAAACAAGTCCTTCCTAGGTTCATTTAGGATCAAATCCAACACTTCATCCATCCAAACATTTATCATCTCCATCCCAAAAACAACTTTAAAGCTTTGAAAACATCATTCTAGACTTGGGTAAATCATCAAAACCAAAATCACCTTGTTTAGTTAGAAGTATGGGAATGTATCCTTTCTCATACCTCTAGTTGAATTAGCACCCCTTTGAACAAGTTCATCCTAAGATCACATCCAACATCTTATGGTTTACAAGTTCATTATCCAATCAAACCAATCAAAATCAAGCCCTAAGTCTAGCATTGATACAAAGTCCCTAAACTATCAACACTCATATCATTCACCCCTTTCATCCCTCATCTTGTCATTAGTCCTAAGAACCCTAGAGGTCACTTTTGAAACAAGGTCAAAACACAAGGAGAACATGGAATACAAACTTGATCCATACATCATGAGTAATCCAAGTCAAACAAACTTTTGAAGCCTGACAATGCTGATTGATTATCAACACTCACATCTATACAAACCATACATGGGATCATTACCTTCAACAAATTTCAATAGTACAACAAATGTGATTATGCCCAAATCAAAGTTTGGGACATATTTCCCAATGGTAGATTTAAATCTAAGTCCAAACCTACAAATCCACCAACCGAACAATCAATGCATGAGCCTTCAAATGAACAATGTCATCCCACCAAATCCCTGTTAGGATTAGAGATGGCAGATATCTAACAATTAAATGTAGATTTTAATTAATAAACAGAGAAACTAAAACATACACAGAATAAATCATAACACAAAGAATTTAACATGGTTCACCCAATCTGGGCTACATCCAACAAACCCTCGCCCCCGAACCCCCGCTTGGGGCCCGACCCGGCCCTGGACCTCGGCAAGGATAGGGGCAAGGGTGTACAGTATACCATGGGCTATACACTATAGCATGATCAATCGCCACATACCAACAATCTCCCACTTGGAGACTGATCAGGCTCCATACCAACACAATCTCCCACTTGGAGACTGATCCTGGACGACACTACTGCAATTACAGCTCCCACTAGAAATAAGTACCTTGGACCCTGCTGCTCTGTTATACTTGAATTCAACCTTGAAGACCAACCAAAGCTGAAGAGGAGCTCAGCTTCTCCCTTGTCACCGCCTTCGTAAACATATCCACTGGATTGACATTTGTATGTATCTTGTCCAACTTGACCTGTCCATCTTCCAACATTGACCGAATGAAATGATATCTCAACTGTATGTGTTTTGTTTTAGAATGCAAAGCAGAATTCTTTGCAAGATGTATAGCACTCTAGCTGTCTATAAACAAATAATTTTCAGCCTGTTGTTTTCCAACTCCTCCATGAAAATTTGAAGCCATATCATCTCCTTTGTCGCCTCTGTTGCAGCAACATACTTTGCCTTTGTGGTGGATAAGGCAACCACCTTCTGCAATCGTGAAATCCAACTCACTGTTGTACCACCAACTATAAATACATAACCTGTGGTACTCTGCCTAGTATCTATATCCCCTGCCAAATCTGAGTCAACATAGCCCTTTAAATCAGTGTTAGAGCCCCCAAAACATAAGCATTTACTGGATGTACCTCTCAAGTACTTGAGAATCCATTTTACTGCATTCCAATGCTCAACTCCGGGATGACTCAATTACTTGCTAACAACTCCTACAGCATGTGCAATATCTGGTCTTATGCATACCATGGCATACATCAAACTGCCTACAACTGAAGCATATGGTACCTTGGACATTTTTTCTTCCTCCTCTTGTGTCTTTGGACACATATCCTTAGTCAATTTGACATGACTAGGCAAAGGTGTGCTGACACTTTTTCATTCTCCATATGAAATCTCTGCAACACCTTTTCAACATAATTAGCCTGAGATAAAAACAATTTTCTATTTTTCCTATCTCTACAAATTTTCATACCAAGGATTTGTTTTGCTGCCCCCAAATCCTTCATAGCAAAAGAATTTTCTAACTATTGTTTTAACTCACTTATGTGATCTATGTTAGACCTAGGTACAAGCATGTCATCAACATATAAACACAAAATAATGTAGTTGTCATTATCCAACCTCTTTAAATAAACACAATGGTCAGAATTACACCTGATGTAGCCTTGCTTAGCCATAAAACTGTCAAATTTCAAATACCATTGCCGAGGTGCTTGCTTCAAGCCATACAAACTTTTATTCAATCTGCACACTAGTTTCTCCTTACGCTTGACCTCAAATCCTTGTGGCTGTTCCATATATATTTCCTCTTCCAAATCACCATGGAGAAAGGCTGTTTTAACATCAAGCTGTTCTAAAGGCAAATCTTCAGCAGCCACAATACTTAAAACAATACAAATAGAAGTCATTTTAACAACAGGAGAAAAAATCTCATCAAAATCAATACCCTATTTCTGTGCAAATCCCTTTACAACTAATCTGGCTTTAAATCTTTTCTTATCTCCATCCTCCTCTTTCAACCTATAAATCTATTTGTTTGGTAAATCCTTTTTACCTGCAGGCAACTTGCATAATTCCCAAGTCTGGTTTTTCAGCAAGGAGTCCATTTCTTCTTCCATTCCATGCTCCCACTGAACCTTGGTATGCACCCGCATAGCTTCATCATAATATTTTGGTTCACCAGCATCAGTTAATAGAATAGTATACAAAGAGGGAGAGAACCTTTCTAGAGGTCTACTTAACCTTGAAGATTGTCTAACAGGAGTTTGTGGTATTTGTTGTTGTTGTTGTTGCCCAGCATGAGGAACCACTAAAACTTCATTGTTGGGAATATCATCCAACACTACATAATCATTTTCTTTCTTCTCATGCTGCAGCAACAGATATTTGTACAACACTTTTTCATTGAATATGACATCCCTGCTTCTCACAATTTTCTGATTTTCAAAATCCCAAAGTCTATAACCAAATTCATCAATGCCATATCCAACAAATACACATTTCTTTGATTTTGCATCAAGCTTGGTTCTATTTTCAGAATCTACATGTGCAAATGCTTCACAACCGAAGGTTTTGAGAAAAGAATAACTCACCTTCTTACCTTTCCATGCTTCCTCTGGAATACCACAACCCAGAGGATTAGAAGGACCTCTGTTGATTAAATAAACAACAGTGTTTACAGTCTCTGCCCACATTTTTAAGGGCAGCCCAACATGCAATCTCATAGTCCGTGCACGCTGCATTATTGTCCTATTCATGTGCTCAGCCACTCCATTTTGCTGTGGAGTCCTTGGAACCGTTTTCTACCTATGAATACCATTAGAGGAACAATAATCTTCAAACTCTTTACTGCAATACTCACCACCATTATCAGATTTGAGACATTTTAACCTTTTTCCTGTCTCATTCTCAACCAAGTTTCTCCATTTTTTAAAAGTTTCAAATACATCATCTAATTTTTGCCTAAGGAAATAGATCCATACCTTTCTAGTTGCATCATCAATGAATGTAACATAATACAGAGAGCCACCGAGAGAAGATACCTGAGCTGGTCCCCATACATCCGTATGCACAAGCTCCAATTTCTCATCTTTCTTTTGCTTCCCATCCTTGAGAAAACTAACTCTCTTTTATTTTCCATACACACAACTTTCACAGAAATCCATATTAACACATTTTAGACCTGGTAAAACATTATTTGAATGAAGTACTTTCATACCTTTTGCACTCATATGCCCAAGTCTATTATGCCACAGTGCTGATTTAGTCCACAGCAACTGTATGATCTTCTACCTGCTTAACTGCAACAACTGTTCCTGAACATTGACCCTTTTCCATAACAATTAAAGTTGAAGGAACAGTATGACCTGTACAAAGATATAAGGTGCCTACTTTCACACCTTTTTCTACTACTAAGGCACCCTTTGTGACCTTCCAATTTTTATCACTAAATGTAACAACACAACCTTCATCATCTAGTTGCCCTGCTGAAATTAAATTTCGGCTTAACTTTGGAACATGCCTACCTCACGAGTAGCCAATGATTCCCCATTCTACAACTTAATCTTGATTCTTCCCTTTCCAACAACTGACAGTGGTTCATTATCTCCTAAATAAACCAGCCCAAAATCCCCTTTGGACATAATCAAGAAAATAACTTCTATGGGGGTAGCATGAAATGAAGCCCCTGAATCTAACACCCAAGAATCATCAACATTATCAAGGGAAAGAATCAAAGCATCCCCATCAGATTTATTACTTACCACATTTGCCTCTTTACTTTCTTCCTTTCTATCTCCTTCTTTATTTTTCGAGACCAGCAATCTTTTCGATGACTCGGCTTACCACAGTATCAACAATCCCTCTTGTCTCTAGATTGAGACCTTTGTCCTTTGATTTTCCTCGTGAATTCCCATGATTTCCATAATTGTTTCCTCTCTTCTTTGTTCTGCCCTTGCTTTCTACATTCAAAACACTGCCTGATGTGGATGTCCCACCTGAGCTTTTCCTATGAATTTCCTCGCTCAAGATAACACCAACAACATCATCAAACTTCAATGTATTCGAACCAGAAATAGAATTGCTAACAACCATTACCAAGCTATTCCAACTTTTAGGCAAAGAACACAGAATCAAAAGAGCCCTAACTTCTTCATCAAAGTTTACTTTTGCAGAAGTTAATTGATTGGTGACTGTATTAAACTCATTTAAATGATCAGTAACTGACCCACCTTCTACCATTTTCATATTAAATAAACATTTCATAAGAAATACCTTATTCGAAGCGAAAGGATTTTCATATAACTTTTCCAGGGTTTCCATCAACTCTTGAGTTGTCTTTGCTTTTGTAATATTGAACACCACTGTTTGTGCTAGGCACAAACAAATACTGCCAAGAGCCTTTCTATCCAAGATCTCCCAGTCCTCATCCCCCTTTACCTAGCACCAATCACTCCATCCAAATCAATCCACCTAACACCAATCAATCCATCACATCAAATCCTTTGAATATACCATCAACATCGCACCAACAAATGGTATCTAATCAAATGACAACATCAATGTTGAAAAATCAAAATATGGTCTCCCAAAGACCCATCACCTCGGTCATTCCGACCATTCCTATCACCTTAATCAAACCCATCACATCTCAACTCCTCACTACCATGATCACTCCAAGCGTATCTCAACCATTTGTCACTACATCCAACACAATTATGAATCTGCCACCACTACCACCGAAACCAAGTGCAATAAGTCAATATTGTAACATCACACTAAAAGCACATCAAGCCTACCAACAAGCACTTCAATAATATCAAGCAGCTCCACAACCCGTTCAAGCTACCCAAGCTTCCCAAGCCTCTCAAGCTACCCAAAAAATACAAGCACAAACACGGAAAATGATAATTTTTGGGGATACCGAGGAACATTCAACCACTGGTGATAGCATTGACAATCTCCCCACCATAATTGCTGAAAGCATTGATCAAGATTTATCCATCAAACAACACATTGGAGATGTTTCTATCTCATCCGAAGATCAAATCAACATAGGTCAAGAGTAAATTTTCAATCATGATCAAAATACGCCAACGATACCCAACAATGATCCAATTCAAGAAATGTCAACATCACTTGACCCTATGGTTGAAGACATTGAAAATCTACCCATCACAATTGTTGAAAACAATGATCAAAATCTACCCACCAATAAGCACATTCAAGATGTTTCTACCCCATCTGATGACCATCTCACCATACATCAAGAGCCACCGTTTAGTGATCTATTTCAAGGAGTGTTAGGATTATTTGATCCTATTGACATAATGCATGAACTATCGACCAATAATCATGATGAAAATGTCTCTACATCATCCAATGAGTTAGAGGACATATCTCAAGAATTTATTCCAAAGCAAGATCAACATATTTCACCAAAGTCTAGCAATGTCCCTTTCCAAGACATATTGACATCCTTTGACCTCATGGTTACAGATACTAAAGGAACCCTAAAATCGACACTTGAGGATATTGAACCACTTACCATGTCTAATGATGACATCCAAGAACCCTTTGTAAGTAATCCATCCTTTGAAACTGATCCATGTCAAGAACTTGATCCAAAGCATGTCGAAAGCAACCTTGAAATCATTCAAGATCAAGAATTTGTATCTTCAAGATACTACAATAATCTAATGGAAACTCTCCTATCTATGCAAGATGATCATATCCATGCAGAACATACTCCTCCATCTACCCTTGAGATGCTTTCTATAGATGGACACATAGATGATCTTCATTCAGAACGGGATTCCTTTACTCCTGACACTATTACACAAAAAGAGAAAGTTATTGATTCCTACAGTAAAACTTAGTTGATAACATCAGAATCAATTATATCCAAAATCCAGACTGAAGACATCATGTATAAAGATATTCAGTATTATCCACTTAAGGAAACAAGTCAAACAAAATAGTATATTCTGAAGTCAGCAGAGCATCCAATCGAAATAACATTGAATCTATGGTGGTCATTTATCAGAGAATGCACTCTAAACAGGAGCTCTTAAAACAAGCGAAATCAAAACATGAAGGTACTACTTCCATAATACTCGGGGCAAATTCATCTCAAGAAAACATCAACATAGGAAGCACGAAGAATCCTTATGATGAAACCGATGTCAATACTACAACCAGCCACGTCATGAATCTTCATCCACCCATCACCGCATCCACGAATTGGGACCAACATCAAAAGAAAGAATTGAATCAAAGTATGAAGAACATTATCAAAGCAAAAGAAGCTGAGAAGCATAATGGACAAGTCAAATACAAATGGATACCAAAAAATACAAAGAAAGATCATCCCTATCAAACTCCATCAGTCAAAGAAACTACAGGGAAAAATAAAAATGGGAAAAGTATCCATCAAAGATGTCCACAAAAGCAAAAGCAGGCTTTTCAAGTGACGTACAAAGTGTATCAAGCAGTTGGTATCAACAAAGCATATCAAGAATCCCAAAAGTTGCATTCAAGTGCACGTATTCTAGCAAAGCAACTTCTTCAAGCAGAATATCGATGGCACATTATGACATGGGCATCTACATCAGCAAAACCTTGTGATTCAGCATAAGCTTAAAATCTTTTGAAAAAATTAAAAAAATAAAAATGAAAAATCCAAAAAAATAAAAAATAAAATAAATTCAGAAAAAGGATTGAAAACAGTAAAGACAAAAATCATCCTCTAGTGAAAACCACTACGATGGCGCTTTGGGCAAGACCATGATGAAAACTTGGTAAACAAGTGTCATGTGTGGAATCAATCATCTATGTGTGCTAGTTCAGTTGAAAGCATCTCATGCCATCCATAATAAATCGAGCATTCCATCCATCTTATCCATAATAAGTCAATTCATCCATAAACCATTTATCCAATCCATTTTCATCTATCTGCACCCATAGTCCAAGTTATCTTGATCTTGATGAAATTTTGGGGCACATTTTACACTTGCTTAAGGTAAACATGTTGGCATGGGTCATTTTCATTGATCTTATCCTATCCAATGTTATCTGAGTTGTGAAGCATTATCCAATGAAGCATCCCTCCGTTCAAACACCTTATCTTATCGCAAGATAATCCATATTCATCCATCTGTGCACCTATCTAGGCATCCATCCATGAAATTCCATACATTGCTAGACACCGGGGGTAGATATTTGCATCTTGCTTCGGGAATAAATCTTGATCTATATCCTCCAACTTATGTGGTGATCCGAACATTGGAAAATGTGAAACCAAATTAGTTAAGGCATTTGTGATCTAGAATCCAAATCACTAGCCCATGGCATATTTTGACAGGAAGATGTTCCTTATCAAGTGTTATCTTCAATCAAACATCAATCCAAACAATCACTATCAGTCGCATCTAAGTTGCACCTCGAACATAACATCAAATCATTTGAACAAATTTTGTTCCAAATCAAGCTTCATCAATCATATCAATCAAATCCAATCAAAAAAATCATCATCTCAGGATATCCTTGTGTTGCTTAACACTATCCTTGCATTGTTGTGCATACTCAACAATGTTATCATCATCAATCCTGATCAATCAATCCTTGCATTGTTGTGCATCCTCAACAATGTTATCATCATCAATCCCAATCAATCAAATCCTTGCATTGTTGTATATCCTCAACAATGTATCATTATCATCAATCCATCGATTTGATTAGTCAACCTTAGCTTGGTTTCACCAAAATCCCAAAACAGAGCACTGATAGCATCAGACACATCTTCATCCAAATCATCAAAATCATGCAAAAATCCAAAAACATCGGAAAATCAGAAAATCCAAAAACACTCATAAAATCATAAAAACATCAAAAACATTGAATCCGAACTACATCGTCTCTGAGCTTAAACGTAGGCAAGAATAATATCTGATCAGCCCCGGAGACATCAAAATCCAAAAACATTCAGAAAAACATCAAAATCCAAAAACATTTGAAAAATCAAAAAATCAAAACATTTGTAAAATCTTGAAAACACCAAAAACAACCTCAAAACAATCCAAAAAACATCAAAAACATCCAAATATTTGAAAAAAATCCATCTGTCTCATCTCGCTTTCACCCACAATAATCAATCATCCATAATAAACTGATCATCACCTTCATCCTTTGGCAAAACAAATAGAAACAATCACAACAATCAGTAGACGCAAGTTTCGATCGTAAAATCAAAAGCAAACAACAAACATTTAAAAAATAAAACTCTTGATTAGTCGCAAACATGTCAATCAACTTTATATCAATAGTCTATCAATCAACTTATCAAAACCATGATCATCCTATTCAATGCATGTCCTAGGATATATCATTTTGACAATGGGCATCATTTTGGATATCACTTGGATTCTTATCCTATCAAAACACATCCCTTTGGCTAGAGATATGAAGAACATTGGATTGTTTGCATACTTGATCTTTTCTTTTGATTTAACTTATTGTGCTCTTTCCAAGGACCTCTCGATGATATCCGAATGAAGGATCTAGAGAGATAGGAATGAGGCAACGATCATTATCCTTTTGTCTGTTGTGTTTGTTGGACGTTCTTGTAAAATAAATTGGTGAATACTTGCTTTGTTAGGTACGTCCTAGCAAGGTTTTTGTATGTTAAGTGTGAACAAGAATACTCCTATTTTTTTGTCGAGTCAAATTCCATCGCACTAGGTACAACGCCATCCTGGTTCTTTATACCTTGATGCATTGTACCTATGTTTGTTTTCAAACATAAGGTAAGTAGCCCTTTTAAAATGCCAATCCTTGATAAACAAATCATCATCTATCATCATCATCATCATCTCTAATAAAGTCTCATCAGATCATGGCCTTGTTGGATCCTCTTGTCATCATCTCATTTCCACACTAACATAACATCGCTAATGCATCCATCATGCATCCATCCTGCATCTACAAACCATCAGCATACCACATATCATTCATATCATACATAATAGGAAACATCAATCATTTCACATGCATTGCATTTGCATCATCATCATAATATAGATCTGTTAGTCTAAGAATTTGCATAAAACATCCATTGCATAATCATAGCATATCGCATCATCCATCTCACCCATCATCACATCATATCATCATTTAACTTGTTTAGGATAATATAGATTTGTTATTCAAAGCATGTTAAAACCATCTCATTTGCATCATCATCCATAACCATCCAGTTTGAACTTCTTTATTGCGAGATCGACCTTTAAATTGAATCTTTTCACTCGATCTCTCGAGGGGGAAATGTACTAGTGTACTTCTTTCCTTGTAGCGCAATTTTTTGGATGTAAAAAATCTAAAAATGGTTAAACCTTAACATATTATCCTTATGCTAGTCATTTGAAACACATTTAAATTCAACATCCCTATGAAATACTTGACTATGATAAAATATGCAAACCAAATAAAACCAAGATAATGAAATGCAAGCATATAAAAACATAATCAAAACTTTATTTCATAGTGGATTGGTGCTATTGTTGAAAATAGCCCTTTCCCAATCCTTGCTTGAGCTCCATGATATGAAAATGATATAAAAGTGCTATGAGGATGATATGAGGTGGGAAAAATCAGTTCTCAAATGAAGAGAGTGACTTTGCATTAGCTTTGTGGATCAAGTTGTGGAGGATTTGTTGATGAGTGAAGCTCTCTATTTGTAGATTCTAAAATTCTAAGAGTGCTCATAAGAGAGCAATGTGGAATAAAAAACAAGCCAATGAAAAGAAGCCACTTGTCAACATGTCATAGGTTGAGGGATGTGCAAGATTTGGGAAATGTGCCCAAGAGGGGGAAATTTCAAATTTGAATTTGAGAGTTAATACTTAGTTTGACCTTTGCAAGGGACATGTAAGAGACATTAATTGCTTTGTTGGATGTACATATCCACTTGATTTTGAATTCAAACTTGAGGGAATATTCCTCAAAGATGCCATGTTGAGTGAAAATGATGATTTTAATAAATCAATAAATTGATTTATTTGTGCAAGTAGGGATATCTAGAGGATGTGATGGGTGGTTAGGTTAGGTTGATTAGGATTAGATTAGCTTAATGATGATTAGGTGGGTTTGAACTTTTTTGACTTAAGTATTTTGATTTATTTAAATCAAAGAGGGATGGAAAATGCATTTGGGATTTGATTAAATGAATGTTTTGTTTATTTAATTAAAAGGTTAATGTGAGACTTTGATTTATTTAAATGAATAACATTAGGACTAAAGACTTGATTTACCTAGTGAATGGATTTGTTGTGTTTGATTTATTTAATGAGTGGATGAATGTGAATTGGGTGCACGATGTTAATTTCATGTGTCTACAGGCAAAAAATTCCAGCAGACACCCTCCATGTCCTTCTTGGCATGTTTAGGATCACAAGAAATATCAAAACTAATATTCGATTCCTTAGAAATCGTAACATCATAGGGGGAAAAAACCATTTTTTTGGTGTTAGAAACCTTCTGGGGGTTAGCATTTAAATTTTCTTTCTTTAATCTGATTATTTTATCATACACAATAACCACTGAAGATTATTTATATTTGTTGTTGCTATTCAACTTTGTTGTGCAACCAAAGTAGCCGATGGAGAGTTTAAAAGAACTCATAGTTTTTAGGAGTCATTGCTTGCATGAGGAGATGCCCAAAATTCAAGGATGTTGTTTGCAGTTTTAAAGAAAAATAAAAAGTAGTTAGAAGCTTCTAGTCAATATCACTGTTTATAGAAACCGTTGGTTAGCCCTCTATCTCCTAATGGCAACCAAGTCTCTCTCAGTAGTGAGCCTATCCACCTCAGCTTGTAATACCTAGACCTGTGCATCCTTAGTCTAGAATTGTTCTTGAAATCTATGATATGTTGATCCCTTGACATGTCTCCCTCTACCTCCTCCATAGCCTCCAAAATAGGCACATCCTAATAGCCCTCACTCAGACCCTCTACTAGGACAATCTCCTCCTGAACTACTCTCTTCTCCTCTCCCATCTCTTCCTCCCTCATCTTTAACTAAACCCTATTTTCCCCCTAACCCTATTTCCTTGCTTCTTAAAGCAATCTCATCCATGGATCTCCATCATTCAATCTTACCCCTTCTTTCAAATTTGGGTTTCTATAAAAGAGACCTATCCCTTTCATTTCAAACCCTAGATAGCCACAACCTTTGATATTTTATTATCACTATCACTAAGGTTACAACCAAGAATATAAAGCAAAACAGAGAAGATCAATGAAGGTTATTCAACCATGGCATATGAATTATGGTAATACTGCTTTATTACACAAGCATATAAAGAAAAATGGAGAAGATAAATGAAGTCAATTCAACCATTACATATGAATTATTGTAATATTGCTTTATTATTGTTTAGAGTTTTAGTCATTTGCAGATTTTCACTTCCACATAATGGCTCTAGAAGGAGGGCATTATTTGACCTTTTTTGTTTTGTTCCAGAAAATAGATTTGATTCAATTTATTCATTTCTTTGCACTATCAGGGATTTATATATCCATTACTAGTGTTTGATAACTATGATTGATTACTTTAAATGTGTGTTGTTCATCTTATTCTTCTACATTTCTAGTACATTTTTAGAGGCATTAAAGGCATACCACTCACTCAATTTGAAGAATTCAAACATTCCTTTTCACCCATTCTAGAAAAAGCAAAGTGTACATTTTCCAATCCTAGGTTTGTGCATTTAACTCACATGTGAATATTGCTTATGAAAGCTCATAGATGTTTTTTGAGGTACACATATTATGGGATGTGCATTTCCTATCTGCTAGATTTAACTATTTTGAACCTTTTTTTTTCTGGTCTTCTTTGAATTGTTACAATCACACTTGAAGTATGTCATATCTCTTCTAAAAATTAGGATGTCATATTTTGGGCATTTCCAGTCTCTTGGATTTGATTATTTTGCAATTTTTGTATGGTCCTCCTTTGGATGATTGCAATCACACTTAATACATTTTTAATCTAGCAGAATCTAGCACATTCTATTTCGTTTCACAACTCATAGTTCAAAATCTACCAAGGAAAGAACAATCTAGGGTTCCTTTATTGTAAAAACTCACAAGTTATTAACTATTATTCTAGAAATCATTTTGAGCAAAAGTTGGCTAATAGAATTTTCTAGAAGCTTAACTACTTTGACAATGAAAAGTAAACTATTGATAATGAAAATTGATAAATTGCATTATCCATGTCACTTGAATATATTAGTTAGGCTGATTGAATCATTTCAACATTAATTAGCAGCTGGATGCACCTAAAATAGACAAGTTCCTTTTCCTTTCTTGTCTCCGCTAATGTCAAAATGTTTTTAGTGCTTGATTGTATGTGTTGTGCCCTTAGCACACACGCCCCATTTGGAACAGGGACCCTCTTTTCTTTCGCCTTGTCAGGTCATTTTGTTGCTGCCTCATTTTTTGTGCCTCCCCTTTTGATGTCTCCAATGGTCAATGTTGCTTCAAAGTCTCACCATAAATCGACCATTCCTTCCCCTTTTAATTTTGCTGCATTCTGGCACCTCGCGGAATCCCTCTGGTAGTTTGTCCCTGCCAACGGCTCTGGGTCCCTCTGGGCCTGGCCGTTTGGGATTCTCTCTTTGGGTTTCCCCGTTGGAACTGTTGTTCCCGGCGGCGTCCGCTCCACATCCTTTTGGACCTCAGGGTCTGAGTCCCTTCCCACCGTCTGCTAAAACTTGTTGAAATTTTCTGAGCGGCGCCCCGCCCTCCGGGCCCCAGACCCTGGAGGTACGCTTCTGGTGTTCCATCTGTGTTTCACCTTCCGAAATGGCAGACTTCCTGTGGTGACCCGCCCCTTGGGTCCCACTGACCTTTTCGCCGACCGAAATCTTTGAGGGTCCCTGACTGTTGTCAGGCATTCCAGGCCCGACCATTTGGAATTCCATGTTCGAAATTTCGTGATGGTTCCGCCGTCCCTAACGGTGGATCTTTGGCGAAACTCTGCCCCCTAGACCCCAACCCACTCCCTGCTGCCACTATTCGACCGAGTTAAAACTTAAAGCGGCTGCCATCCTGCGTCTCCCCAGCCGCCGGGTCCTAGTTCTCCCACCGCTGTCGCCAACATTTGAATCCACCAACTTTTTCACTGTCGTACTTGCATTAAATGCAAACACTAATGGCGGTTAGGGGTATAAAATACCCAATCCGACCTGTCATTTTCATCTCACAGGATTGCAGAGCGATCAGACAAACTGCTATTTGGAGCCCACTATCTTTGACATCATCACGCTCACCACCCTCAGCATTATTTCATCGACCGTAGGTGGATCCCACATCTCCCCGCATCGTGTGTTCGAGGTAGGCCGTCCATTCACCCTCTCGAGCATTATTTTGGTGATTTCTAAATGTTTAAATGAAAAGCAAACGATAAGAAGGTGCATAAATGATAAAAGATAAGATTACGTACAAAACCCACATGTTAGAAAATTGAAAAAACCTCTAGGAAGCCCTCCTCGCCGATCCAGAGTTTCTCCTTGCCACGGTTGTTCTTTGCGCAGGGAAAATGTCCTCCTCGGGCCCGAGACCCACCTTCACCATCCGTTAATAAACATTCGAACAATCTTGCCGACAGTAATGTCACCTTCCGGGCCCGGTTCGTCGGACTTCTCCATTCGGAGTTCACCTTGGGAGCCGCCGTTTCAAACTACAGTCTGACCCGTGCCTCCCAGTTGCTGGATCTTGACCTTTTCCTCGCTGTGGGAACCTCATAGTAAACGTATGTCCTTTGGGCCTCTCGGACCTTGGACCCCAGAGTTCCTCCTCTGGGGTTCCGCGGGTGTTTTGCCATCTTCCACTGCGAAACTTATCCAGCGTCCTGATCTGCAGGCTCCGCCCTCCTGTTTGCTGCTGCCAGGCAATTTAAAATCGTTACATCATTGTCACCTCCGGGCTCTGGATGCTGGGTGTCCTTGGCTCTTTATCTGCCGTTCCCACGGCGAAATCTTTCGGTCCCTCCGTGCTTTGGGTCCCGACCTTTGCCCCGCTGATTGACCTCTCTTTTTGCATCGGCGTCCCCCGAACCTCTTGAACCCCGGTGTCCAGAAGTCCGTCCCCGAGAATCCACCTTTCTTCCGCCATCGGGGAGGTCTTCGCCGTCTACCAGAACCTCAATAACTCATCTTTTCCCTGGTGATTTCACCCGTCCTTTTGGTCATCGGGTCCTGGACCGCCGTTTGCCATGGGATGTCGGTTGAACTCTTAATGCCTTTATCCGCACCGGGCCCTGTAACCCGAGACTCCTGTCAACGGTCGCTGTTGCAAACAAGAAAATGTCGCTTGGCATCCCGACCTTCGGGCTCCGCCCTGCCAATTGCCACCAAATTCAAAGCGGAAACCATGCCGTCGAGCTCTTACTGCCGGACTTCCCCCCAGACTTCCGTCCGATGTTTGTCGTCCCAAAAAAGCGAAGTTCGAATGCCTTCTCGGTGCTGCTGGCCTGAGTGCTCAGAGATGAAATGACATATTATCGGCCACCCTTTGGCCCTTTAGGCCCCGTACCCCGGAGGTCCGTCTTCAGATTTTTGTTTGCTATCCGCTGTCCCAAATTGCTATCTCCTGACATCTTTCTAGCCCGGGACTTCCAAACTCTCCTAATTGATCCAAACGATCCAAAATCTAAGATCTAACTTCGACCCGCATCCTGAATTTTGGTCCTCTTCATCATGAACCTCTTGAAAAATTAAAATGTGACCAAAGAAAGTCTCCGGGAGCCTTCCGCCATGTTTTCCCTTCCAGACAGCATTCCTGCCGGGGAAGTCTGGCCCTCCAGGCCCAGATTGTCCAAATGCCCTTAATCAAAAGATCAATAACATCTAGAGATAAAAGATCATGACATGCTTAGTTGATTGTTCAAAATAGATATTATTTTCAAGATGTTGACTAACATGAATGCTTTTGATGATCTACTGTGCTAACTTTGTCCTTGCTTGCAGAATATATGGAATCGGGTGTAGGAACTTCAGGGGCATCCACCGAAGGGGACAAGGGGAAGAAGTCAGGAAGGACCCCTCAAGGGAAAGAAGACAAGCACCAGATGAAGTACCAATTCTAGGGTGAGCCGCTCCACTCAAAAGTCACCACGGATTGGAAAGAGATCATGGACACCAACATTGGCCAAGTAGATATTGATGAATTCACGCAGAGAGTCAGGATCAACCCGACAACAAAGAATGCCAGATTGATAAGGCAGAGTGGAATAGCCAAGGCTGCCAGTTTGCCTCCATCCCTTGTGGTGCCCGAATTGGTCATGGCTTATCGGGAAGCATACCAAATCGACACAAGGACGATTGTTGATAAGGAGGGCAACATTCTCGCTGACATGTCACCAGAAGGGATCACCAAGACCTTCCACATTCCCACATTTCAACAGATGGAGGTCCCCACCTTAGAAGAATGCCAGGCAGCGTGGGATGATAATTTGACGGGATGCAAGAAATCAATAAATCTACATTGGCTCAAGGAAAGACGGGGCAGCACTGCGAAAGTTCCTCAAGAGCTCTTCCGTAGCAATTTCCATGAGGATTACCACGACCTGGTAACCATGTTGAGCAGGGTTATGGGTCTTCCTACGGCCGCCTACTTCCAGGAATGGATGGTATATTTCATTGAGCAGATCCTACATGGAAACGAGGATGTCACAACAAAGGTTTCGTTCTACTAGGGAGGAATCCTAAGCAACTGCTTCCATGAGCAGTTTGTCAACGTAAAAAAAGCTCCAAATTCTATATGACTTCCTACCTTGTCTATTCCTTGGCAGATTGAAGACAGTACAACGGGTTGTTTGTGGCACCCGATCAGGGGCAGAAGCGAGGACTCAAAGCCTTTGATAAATATCCGCAACTCCAGTTTTGCAACTTCAAAAGAGATTATTGCAGGGTTAATGATGCCTTCATTGGCAATGTTATTAGATTGATTTTCGGAGACTTCGAGAGGAGGGTCTCCCACAGTGCCAAAGTGCTTTTGAAGCAATACGCCTTCCTTTATATCCAATACCTAAAATTCACGTATATTCGTGCTCAGGGCTTCACTGAAAGGCCGAATAGGCTACCCCGATACCCCAACGACAGAATCATCCTCCTACAGCTTTCTCGACAGCTCCAACACTTGCAGGCAATCTTCAGTAACAAGCATATAACGGGAATCTCCTATCCCATGACCCTTGGCCAGGGCATGTACCAATTGCAAACCTCTCAGTGTGCTGGTAACTCTGAGAAAGAGCTAAAAGATTACCATTTCGACCTGCACACTGCTCACCCACAGATGGACCCGCATGGCCATGTCAAGAAAGTGTTGGGGCCAGCATATGCCCATCTCCATCACATTGAAGATTTCTTGGCCGACTGCCAGGATGACAAAGAAGTGTGTGCAAGGCACTATATGCGAATGACTATGCAATTCATAAGAAGGGTGCAGCCATTTCCCATACTGGACCAAGTCAAGGAGGATGAGTCCACTATCATGCATTTGAGGTACCCTGCAGTCGCCATCCTGCCAATACCATCAATTGACTGGGATGAACAGGAGGTCGATGACCTAGACACCATAACCCAGCCAATCTTAACTCATACTAGGGAGTGGATCGATGGGCAGGTGGCTCATTTAAAGCGACAGGGAGTGATCCTGACATATGAAGGGCTCAAAAGCGAGCCGAGTGCCACAGAGGATGTTGCTACCACCACTTCAACTGATGGGACCTCCAAGTCTCCTCCGATCACCAGGTCTAGGAAAATAAAAGGAACAGAAACCGAGCAGTCTCCAGACCCCAAGGCCCATGCAAAGAAAGAAACAGGAGGCTCACCTCCCAAAAGGCTCAAGCAGGAAGGGAGTGCTGTAGAACAATGTTCAACTCAAAAGAAAGAAGCAGAGAGTGCGGGTCAATTGCAGCCTCCCTTGGCTCTCTCCGCCCCTCCTATTGCACCACCTACCTCCTTGGCTATGGTCGCTGCATCCCCGCCGGTAGTGGAAATTTCTGTCCATCTTGCCCCTTCACCTCCTGCCAAGTCTGTAATAATCATTGACTCCTCTTCTGGCATGACCACTCCCCCTTCCTCTACTGCCATGTTGCCAATCACATCACTTCCTCTGGCAACAATAACGCCACCTCTTCCCATTGCCACTATGCCCGAGGCTCTTACAAGACAAATGCAAAGCCTTCCCCCTAAGCTCTCCCAAATCTTAATGGATCCAACTCTCCAAGCGGCCCTTGTGCAGGTCCTTCCAATGGTTCAACCTTCACGACCACCGACAGGGCCACCAGCTATGGAGGCCATAATGCTAATCTCAAAGGAGTTGGAGGAACAAGAATAGGAAGCCTTGAAGCCTGCTGAGGAGGAGGCTTATGAGTACCATGAGCACCCAGAGTATGAACACCGAACCATTGACAGGGTGGTTTATGAGGAGGAGGAGACGAACTCTTCCGAGAGTGGGGATGAGGAGGACAACTCTGGCGCTAAGGAAATCATTCAAACCTTTGATGATGACCTTGAGGAGGAAATGGCACAACAGCTGAAGGACATTGGGGCAGAAATAGAAGGGTCACCACACGATGAAGAAGGGAAGCCACCAGAAGAGCAACAACAAAAGGATTTAACTGAGGCTGAAACCCATATCATCGAAAGCCCCGAGGCTGAGGATACAGAGGAAAAGAAGGAATAAGAAATAGTAAGAAAAGAAAGCCCTATTCGACAACCATCCACTGGGCTTCCTGTCAAACGCCTCGTGTTCATTCATGACTTCGATGAGGAGGAGGAGGATGCTGTCAAAGAGAAAGAAGAATCCACAAAAGAAAAGGAAGAGAAAATCTTGGCATTGACTGAGAAGGGTGAGGGTGACCATGATTCACCCAAGGGGAAATCTGCTGTGCCCGAGTGGTTGGAGAAGCAATTTGAAAGAAAAACCCCTGTGTTGAAGGACCCAAGGGTGAGGTTAGAGGCCATCTTGGCTCGAGCCCAAATCATGACAAAGAAGGAGAAGAAGCTCAGGGTCTGATCCAAAGTAACAATGGATGCTTCTGGCTCTCAAGTAGCACAAATTGCAATGCCCACAATTGGCCAAGCTGGGGTAAGCTATAACATCTCCACCATTGACTTGGGAACTGCAACCAGAGAGCAAAAGGTCGAGCACCTTGAGGAGTCAGTGGCTACAGTGGTGCACCTGATAAAGTAGGATAAAATCTCAAAGGACGAGCTCAAAGCACAGGTTGCGGCCTTGACAGATTACATACAACAATGGTCTTCAGTGGATGACCTACCTACTACATCCACGGCCGCACCTCAGCTACTTTCCAAGGAGCAGATTGATAAAATGGAGAGGAGAAAGAACTTGGAGAAGACCACAAAGGAATGGTTACAACAAGTCTCATACGTCAGAAACATGGGAATTAGTTGGGTTGTACGAACAACCAACAAGTTCTTGGACTTGATGCAGTCTTTGGAGAGCACAAGAAAGCTCTGCACCGATTTCCCCGCGACCTACGACTCCACCTTCCCAAGGATCGAGGTTGTCCTTCAATTTCCTGAAGCCATGTGGGAGAAAAAGTTCGCATTTAAGAAAGAAGATCACTGGCTGATGGATGTATGGCGCTGAGACTTTGACAATCGGAAGGAGAGGCTAGAGCAAATAATGAGCAAGGTAGATTCGGACATTGAATGGATCAAAGAGATCTGGGTAGAATGTGCTTGATACCTTAAGCTGATGACGGACTATGATATGCCCACTGTGCAAATGGATCCAAAAAAGATAAAACCCTACTTCTAGGAGAAGATGAAGAACGGGATGGCTGGAGATATCACAACGGAGTTTCTAAGTTTTGCTGCCCGTGCCTTCGACCAATTAGAGCTGTTCAGAGACCAAGGCTCGAAGTATGATGAGGATTCGAAAAGGCTAGAAGACAATGCAAAGGAATGGAGCTACCAGGCACTGCGATGCAAAATCATTGAGATAGACAAGCTCCAGGCGGTCGTCCTCAACTTCATCGAATACACAGCTTCCAAGGGGCAGGAGGACAGCCCAGCTAAAGATGAAGAACTTTCTAAAGAGTAGCTACAGTAAAAACAACAATCCGCTAAATGACAAAAGAGCTACAGTGCCATTAGCAAGAGGACGAAATAGGGTAAAGGACAAAATGTAATTTTTAAATTTCTAGATATTGGGGGGTAGGTGAAACCCTATTTTGTAATGAATCTTGGCCACACAATAAGAATGAATCTTGGCCATTCATTAGACTTTTGGAAAACTATAAATAGGGCTCTCCTCTCATTTGCAAAGTGAGAGTTGAGTTGTTGTAAAGACATGCTGTAGAAATTTATAAGGAAAAGGCATTGGCTTGGTGTATTTTCTTGGTTTCTCTCATGTTACTTGATTCAGTCTCCAATGTTAGATGTTTGACTTAGGTTTTACTGCTATTCTAGTTAGCTATTTTATTTCTTTGGATAGATTTTAGAAATGCTGCTCTGTGATTGTGAACATTCCTGCCATGTTGATGACTTCTTTGTCCATACTTTTTCTTGTTTGCTGATGGTAGAAAGTTGTGCAAAGTTAGCTTGGACTTGATTTCAAAGCTACTCCAAAAAATTTATCTTTGATTCATGCATGTATGTGGTGGATGAAGGATAAAATATCTGCAGACCTTGGAAGATAGCACAATTTTCATGATACTGTGAAATCCCTGGTTAAGTGGGATATTTTTTTGAGAAATTGTCCATTGCAGGAACTCCATTGTCACTATTCATAGCTAGTTGCAGACTTAGGAACTTTCCCTCTTCCTTTCCTTCTTTTTTTTTTTAGTAACCGACCTATGTTAAGGTTCATTGCACATTGTAAAGCCAAATCCAACAACAAAATGGAGTCCAAGACCACTGTTTGAACCTACAACCAATGCATAACAACTTTCATCCTAAGAACTCTATTCCAGGATCCAACTTCCATGCTTTGTATCCATGCTTTGCATTTCCTGCGTAAGACCACCTTGTGATTCCAGCAAATCACATCAAACAACTAAAATATTCCAAGCATTGTCAAGACCTGACATTAGAGACCTTGGGATAGTGTTTTGCAATTTGATTGTGGAATATTGTCTTTCAAGAGAGGTAATGCATTTACGCACTGCCTGTGTTGAAAAGTGCATAAAAACACCATCAATAGTATGTTAGGAAACTTGTTTGCATGATTGATGCTACAATCTTAGCACAATCTTCTTCATGGTCTTAGCCTTTTTGTGGAAAACAAGCTTAGTTGATGTCTGTATCCTGATTATTTCCTGTCATAATGCCTATTTTCTTTCATAAGAACCCCTTCAATCATAAACTATGGATTAATGGAGGCATGATATGTTGGCATACACATTTACATATGTGAATTGTATAGGTCCTACATAAAAGGCATACATGGGCCCAAAAGGTAATACTTTTTGAAAAAAAAAGAGTCCAAAAAGTCGAGCTAAGACTTAAGACAATAAACTTGTGTAATGTTTATTAGTAGATGGGAAATGATAAAGGATTACAGTTTTATTGAAGGGAAAGAAAGAATTTCTACAGCCACAGGCATAATGAAACAACTATGAGGTCACATATAATTGAAGTCACATTCATCTTTATTGCAGTTCATAGGCGTAGTAGATGATGGCATATAATTTAAGAATGGAGTAGATGAGTCAAAGGTGTGGGGATCGTGAGCAGATAAAAGCATCACCACTGAGAGTAGCGATTGTTGCACCATAAAAAAAATCATTAATGCACTCTAATATCT
>VDFB02127246.1:0-45598 GCA_007258455.2 Sequoia sempervirens | reverse complement strand
TAATTTTCTCAATATCATTGTTAAGCCATGAGGCAGCACAGGAATCTTTGGTTCATAGTTATTGGAAGAGCTTTAACGGATTTGCAGCTTTCCTTTCTTCATCTGATGCCCAACATCTCTCAAGTAAGATTGCCCCAAAAATGGATGCTCTATTTAACAAAACATTTTGTACGAACTATTAGAATGTTGTCTCTTTTGCCTAAACGTATTACTTATTCATTTATCATTTTAGTTGAAAATAATGAATCAAAAGGCTTGTTTGTGAATTATAGACACGGACGGTGTAGTTTCGGTGTTTGAAAACAAAAATATTGAACTTTTGACCACTAAATCATGGGATTTTGTGGGACTCCCTCTGTCTCAGCAAACCAATGATTTGGAATATCAAAATGACGTAATTGTTGGCGTCATAGATACAGGTATAAATACAATCTATATAAGCTTCATTAGTAGTAAAATTGTTTCGCATATTTCCCAAATTTGTATATGCATATTAATTCTGAAAAAATCTCCAAACCAATTTACATTGATTTGACTGTAGGGGTATGGCCGGAATCAGAAAGTTTTGATGACGCGGGATTGGGTCCCGTTCCCTCAAAATGGAGGGGAGTGTGCCAAACAACATCCGACTTCAAAGCCTGCAATAAGTACTAACACTCATTCGTGCTACTTTCACAACTGAATCCATTTCCCATGCAGAAATACTATAGACAATAAATTCTTTTGATATTTTATCGGGGTGACAAATGTGTTTACTTGTTTCCCAGGAAATTGATAGGGGCAAGCTTTTATTATAAAGGCTTGGGATCTCAACCACCTGCGGGTGAGTTCATCTCTCCTAGAGATTTATCTGGGCATGGAACACACACCTCGTCCACAGCTGCTGGAAGCATTGTCAGAAATGCCAGTCTCATTGGATTAGCCCAAGGAGACGTACGTGGAGGAGTACCTGGTGCAAGGGTTGCTATATATAAGGTTTGTTGGTTGACTTCTTGCACTTGTGTAGATATCCTTGCCGCATTTGATGATGCAATCTATGACGGCGTGGATGTCATTTCTGTTTCACTTGGGAGTGGTGGGTTCGGGGTCATCACGTATGACTACTTTGAAGATTGCATAGCAATAGGAGCATTCCATTCAATGAAGAGGGGAATCTTAACATCAAATGGTGCTTGTAACGATGGAATTTTGGGATCTGTTTGCAACTTTTCCCCTTGGTCTTTGACTGTGGCTGCAAGTACCATCGATCGTCAATTCAAATCACAACTTATTTTGGGAAATCAAATGTCTTTCGAGGTAAATCAAATATCATTGTGTTCCACTGATATTAAGTGATCAAAGTTCTAATGTGTTTAGTTTAATGGTGAGATAGGGGAATGCTATAAACACATTCACAATGGAGCAGCCTTGGTATCCTTTAGTATATGGAGGAGACGCTGCTAATGTCTCTGGCGGATTTTCTTCAGAGGACTCACGGTGAAATGCATAACCACATCACACGAAATTGATTAAGAAACTATTTCTTAAATTAGATTTGTTCATTTGTTAAACTCAAAGTTCTCCATTTGTATGATTGTGAATTTGGTCAGTGGTTGCGGGTTATATTCCCTGGATCGCAGCTTAGTTGAAGGAAAAATAGTACTTTGCTACTTAGCAAATCCCCATGATCTGCCAGATGGTGGAGTGTATGCTTCTGGAGGGGCAGGTGCCATAATAAAGTATGACATTGCGAATGATACAGGTTACTCGTTCATGGTCCCTGCCACAGTTATATCAAGCGATCAGGAAGAGGTTATCAGATCTTACATCAATTCTACAAGGTAAATGCGTTAATTAATGAATTACTTTTCTCCCCATAAAAGTTGTGATTGATGGAGCAGAAAGTCACCTAGGACTTCTACTAAATAAATTAGATCACAACCCAACAGATTCACGAAAACCCATTAATCTTGAAAAGATATCGCGAACGGCACTGGCTAATCCGGATTTGATATTTTATAATCTGACTGCAGGCCTGTAGAGCAAATGTATCAGAGTCTCTTTGAATAGCATCTACTATAAAATGAAGAAATATCAAAACACATAAACATTGAAACCTATAAACTCAGAAAATATTCAATCAATCATATAAACACACAAAGATTGTGTCCATCATGCTGCTGCACCAAAAAGATTTCATTGCTTCATCAAAACATTACATCATACCTCTTTTATACAGGAGTTTACAAGATAATTCTAGAAACATACTAAATCAATTCTTTCACTGCTACAAACTGAAACTTCCTAAATACTTCCTACATGCATGTTTCATGCAAAAACTTTTCAATCAAGCAGTGCTCAATTGTTAGAATAATAGGGTGGTGACGTATGACTAAAATGACAAACACAAATTGATTATATTAAATGATCAATAACATTACATATATAATATCTTATAACAGCTCTGCAGAGCTGGACTCTGCTAGAGAGAGTGAATAGCCCATTACATCTGCCTCTATTTATAGAGGGCTTGGAGCTTTCTGGAATATGGAACAGTAAAATCATATGTAAATGCCATGGTCGGTGAGAACTCTCTAGAATGGTTGGTGGGAGAAGTTTTAGTGTTAAATGTTATGTTTGAAATCTGCATACGTTAGGTGGAGGCTTGGGTAGGTCGGTGATAGTAGTTGGTAGAAATTACGAGAATGTTCTAACACTCCCCCCTAATTTCTACTATCAATTCTCATTACATTCTCAGTCTCTTTCACTGATGCTGCGGCATCTAAAAACTTCTAGTGATCGAACCTAGGAAATCCCATGTTGCAATTGGGATGCTCTAACCACGAGCTCTGGCCCTCTTGGTTACCAATCCATCGTAGGTTCAGGTGTGATTCACTTGTTTTATCAACACCTCCCATTGAGTTACTCTGCGGGTGCTCGGGGATCCTAATAGACTCTTAACATCTGTCACAAATGGTGACAAGATCACCTCCAAAATCTTACTCATTTTTCTCCTGACGTCTGTCACAAATGGTGACAGGATTTCCTCAAATTCACCTCCTGCATAGTTGCGGCCTCTTTGAACAGCTATTCTCCTCTTTCCCACGCGTACGACTGGAACCATGAACATCAATCTCCCTTAGCAATGTGTGATCTGCACGTAATGCTTTACTACGGTCTCCTCCAATCCTTGCTTCAGTTATGCGAATCCCTTCTAACTCCTTCACAGCTACAGCTTCCTCATAACGGTTTAAAAATAGCAGCAATGCCATGGCAGTGCTTTTATCAGAGTACTTCTACGGCTCCTTGTCTCACGACTTTATCTTTGACTTATTTAGATCTGTGATCCTCCTCCTTTCTGTAATTTCTGCAATCTCCAATAGCATCCAGCACTGGCAGTTTCTCCACAGCTGCAGCTTGGTGATACACACTTTTTCTGCAGCGATCCTCCTGCAATCTGCAGCGGCCTTCTCTCTTATCACACGCTGATGGACATCCAAATCTTATTTGCAGCTCTCCCAAATTTGACTCACCTCCAAATCACATTTGCTTGAACATTCCCTTTTTGATTCTTTGTATTTCTCCTCCTCTCTGTGCACCTCATTCTTGCTTCCATATTTCACAGAAAAAAAAAAAAAAACATAAAACAATGACAGACACACAGATACGCAAACACTTAATCTTCAAAAGAGTAATTAGATGCAGGCAGCCTTATGCTGGTTGTGCGGGTTACATATGGGGGGCACAGACAGACAAATTGCCACTCCTCACCTCAGAAATGGTTTGCAACATTGGACCCTACCCCTGCTGATGAACAACAAATTGAAGCGGGCTTTCAAGCTTCAAACACAACCTCTAACTTGCAAAATCGTGCCTATCTAAACAAAGGATTCACAAATCTCCTAGCAAAGATTCAAACACAATGACTGTCAGACTTAGATAGGATTCCACCCTACGTCTGTTCAGTTTTTTAGTTGCAGATAAATTAGACTTGGGCATTGACTTGAAAATTCTGTGCTCTTTTTCCCTAAGTGGACTCCTACATGCATATCAACTTTTAGGTCTCCTTTACAATGACATCAATCTCATTTTCTTTTGACACTGGCTAGACTTGTCTTCAGACTAACACACTCTCATATTCATCTTCCTCTCCAGTTTCGTCACGATCATGTACCATCGGCTCTGATACCACTGTTAGAATAGGGGAGAGCAGAATAGAAACATAGCACATTATATTAAATGATCAATAACATTACATATATAATATCCTATAACAACTTTGCAGAGTTGGACTCTGCTAGAGAGAGTGAATAGCCCATTACATCTGCCTCTATTTATAGAGGGCTTGGAGCTTTCTGGAATATGGAACAGTAAAATCATATGCAAATGCCATGGTCGGTGAGAACTCTCCAAAATGGTCGGTGGGAGAAGTTTATGTGTCAAATGTTATGTTTGAAATCTGCATACGTTAGGTGGAGGCTTGGGTAGGTCGGTGATAGTAGTTGGTAGAAATTACAAGAAGGTTCTAACACTAATTAACTGCATAATATATGGGAGAAATTATATTCCAACACTCCCCCTTAATTTTGACCATAAATTTATTTCAACTTTCTCCAACTCTTTCCAACTGCTGCAACACTCCCTCAAACTTGGATCTTCAAATCTTCAGAACTTCTGTAAATCTTCTTGCTATTTGTAGCTTTTAACTTTGCATCATGTCTTACAAGACCAACAAATCCCTCTTGATTGCTATCTTCTTTTCCATATGAACATTTGTATTTGAACAAATTTTTCAACATACTTGTAAAATTTTTCCAACCTAGCTCATAATTCCATCCACAATTTAATTTCATGCAACCTGTCAAAAATTCACTTTTACACTTCCTTTGCCAACATATTTTTTCTGAATGATTTTTCAAACCACAAAATTTGTATGGATGTAGATCCCAACATGTATCCTTTGTATAACCTTTCCTGTTATAGTGCAAATAGTGCACACATTCCATTCCTTTAACAAATTTCATTAATCCTATATTATTTCATTTACCTGTCACATATCTCAGTCCTTCATACTTAGGCCTCATAATTGGTTCAATTGACTCTTTCATTCCATGCTCATACTTACCTAATCCTCAACCTTTATATCCCATTCTCTTCATGAGTTTTAAACCAACATTATCATCAAAACAACTAGAAATATTTGTAGAATGAAATACATTACCATCACAATTCTCAGTCTCATGTTTATCTCCATCACAAATAAATTTTGCAGAATCAAATACATTACCATCACAAATAACTTCAACAAAATCACATTTACCAAATATACCATTAGATAGACAACACAAATCATCTGTGTCACACGAAACATCATAAACTAATGGTTTTGTCCTCAAACATTCATTCTTTTTTTTTTAATTTCAATATTTCTTCTTTCTGTAAACTATTTTCTTTTTCCAATCTTGTCATTTCATTTTTTTGTAAATTGTTTTCCTCTTTTAATCTTTTAATTTTTTCTTCTAATTCTTCGTTCTTCTTCTTAATCTCATCAAACAACTTTAGCTTTTCTTCTAGCTCTTTATTCTTCTCCTCAACTTGCCATAAATCTTTCAAAAGTTCACTATTTTCTTTCTTTAAAAAATCATTCTCACAAATTAGATTTTCATTTTCTTTTAACACTCTTTTACCAACTTTTCCCATTGCAATAAACAATTAAACTAACCTTTCCACTTGATTACGATGTGTCTTCAACCTTTCTCTTGCAATTTATACCTTGTCTTCTACAAATCTCTTAAAATGATGAGCATTGATCTCTTTTTCTACAACTTCTTTTGACAGTTGCACAAATACAACAATTCTCTCGAAAAAAGAGTTGTGATTTACTTTTAGCAATAAAACTGATCCTATCTCTTTATTTTTTGCACAAACTTCCTTTGAATACAAATTATCTCAAAGATCACTACAATTTTTTTTTCAAACACACAATCAAGCTTTTCAAAACAAAATTAATTACCTTTTCCAACAACCTACTACAATCTAAGAACAACATCAAATATGGTGACTTTTTTTTATTTCTAGATCTGCAACCTTTTAAATCTGCATCAACAACAAAACTCCTATCTACAACATTCTTCTCTGACTTCTCTTAAATCTCTAATCCTTTGTATGGTAGCTCTTGTGTGACTGCAAAATCAGTGCCTAACAAATCAACATCTCCTTCACCATGTTTTCTTCCAGCTGTAGATTTACTTCAACATTGATTATCAAATTATATTTTGATCTTCACCATTGAACCAACCTGGCTGTGATACCACTTTGATAGAATTAAATGAATATAGATCAAAACAAGACTCATATCATATTAAATAGTTAAACACAAATAGATAGAAACACAATGATTTGAATGTGTTGCTGCACACAAAATATATTTTATTGCTTCATCAAATTCATTACATCATACCTCTTTATAGAGAAGTTTACAAGATAATTGAAAACATAATAAATCAATTCTTTCACTCTGCAAACTGAAACTTCCTAAATACTTCCTACATGCATGTTTCATGCAAAAACTTTCTACTATTGTATGCCTAATTAACTGCAGAATATATGGGAGAAATTACATGCCAACAAAATACCATCATCTACCATAAAAGCTTTTCTCTCTTCACAAGGGTTTGTATTTGTCTTAAATGATTTTGATGAATTTGGCTCCATCTGCCATAGGTTTTAGTTGGCACCAAACTTGAAGAATTAATTTGTTTTATTGAGAACAACAATTTATCATTTTTGAAACTTCCTCATCTTTAACTCTCTTTATCTTTATTTTTTCTATTCAAGACTCTGTCACTCTAGAAACTTATAATCTTCCATCTTCGTTAAAAAAGATGCTAGTTTTTTTTTTTTTTTTTAAATATTCCATTTACAATTTTATCTTTTCCAATTAATTAGTAATATTGTTAAAAGATTTAATTATCAACATGATCCTGGGTGCAGATGGGCCCTCCAAAATTAGACATGATACTGCCTGCAAATGGACCCTCCAAGATTAGAGAGTTTATTCTACTAACACTATCAGACATATGGTCACCCAGTTAGTTAAGAAGTTTGAGCCCCTATTCAAGATGAATAAAAAATGGAATAAATCATCACATTTAGAAAGATTATATCTATAAGACAACAAAAAAATCTGAAACCAAGAGCCTTTCTTTTATAATTTTAAAGATCTCTAATATTGGTAGTTCAATAACGAAATGAAAATTCTAAATAAAACCATGTTGTAGTAATTTAATACGAAAATTTTAATCAAAACTATGCTTTAAGAGGTGGTTCTGTTTTAATTCCGTACTTTTCACTAGGTCTCCTATTGCGAGTATAGCAAAAAGTGTGGCTAGAAATGATTTACCTGCACCTATAGTAGCTTCATTCTCTTCTAAAGGTCCAAGCCCAATCACACCAGATCTTCTAAAGGTATGAAAACTAAAATATCTCATTGGAATTTGAAATTTCATTTCAAAGTGACTTAATTAACTACTGAACTAATCCATTTATGTCGTATTTCCTTGACAGCCTGACATCACCGCACCAGGTGTAGACATTCTAGCGGCTTGGTCAAAAGCTGCACCAATGAGCATGGATCCTTTGGACAAAAGAGTAGTGGATTTTAACATAATATCTGGAACATCCATGGCAACCCCTCATGCCACAGGAGCAGCTGCCTATGTCAGGTCATTTCATCCTGACTGGTCTCCTGCCGCTATCAAATCTGCTCTCATGACCACAGGTGGATATTCAATCAAGTACCCAAAAACTGTATATATTCATTTATTTTTCTTAGCTATTCTCACAATTTAATTGTGATGCAGCATCAACATTGGATGCAACATTACATGGCAATGAAGTTGCAGAATTAGGATATGGCGCAGGGCAGATTAATCCCATCAATGCCATCAATCCGGGGCTTGTGTATGACGCCGATGTAAATTCTTATATCAATATGCTATGTAGCCAAGGATACAGTGAAACATCTTTACGTTTGCTGACAGGAGAATTTATCAGTTGTTCTTCAAATTTATCTAAAAATGGAGTATGGGAACTTAACTATCCTTCCATAATGGTTATTACCAATGTAAGTGAGCCCATTTTTGCTCAAATCCCAAGGACAGTTACAAATGTAGGACCTGCAAAATCTACCTACGAAGCCAAAATAGATGCACCCTTTGGAATGAACGTGACAGTGGAACCGGATACACTGACTTTCACGTCCTCCAACCAGAAGAAATTATATAACGTGAAAATTGAAAGTCGAGTCGTACCAGATGGAAAAGCCTTACTATCAGGTGCATTGACTTGGAGCTATGGCAACTACAGTGTGCGCAGCCCCATTGTCGTATATTATAATGTGAAAAAGTAAGACAATCTTGGGCTTTATGAGTGCCTATTCGTTAGGCATTACTACGAAAATTTTGCCACTAAAACCCAAAATAAATGTCCGTGTTTTGATTCATTGTTGGATAAATAATAAACAGTTTTATGTTATCGATTAAGTTTGTGTTAACAAAACAGTTATGTACGGGAGTCGGCAGTTATGTAATTCAGTGCAGTATTTGATTGTATAAACATACATTGATATGAATGAGAAATAAATGAGTTTTATTGTGTAATATTATTATCTGTTTTCTGTTTTGTATTTTTGTATCCTTCATTTGGTATCAGATCCTCGATAGAATGTCTGAGCGATTTTGAATAGAAGTCAGGTGTGGTGGTGTCTGAAGTTTGGAAGGGAGTCTTGCATTGCTCCTGTGCCTAGGAAGATGGTTTAAGATTGCAATCCAAAAAAATCATTCTTGTGTGTATGTGGGCAGAGCGTATGGCGATCTTTGTGGCTGTGGCAGTCTGAAATGTTTATTTGTAATTTCAAGCTATTGATAACGATGCGGAGGAGGTGAAGAGTATGTGATCATGTAATCACGTGTGGTTATAGATAGTCTGGAGATGGCATGAAGAAGATCATAGTTTGCAAAATGTATAGCTTATTTTGTGAAGGAAAAGATAGAGATGTAAGGAAGCAAAGGTGTGCGGAAACGCTTCCTATGTTAATCTTGAGAAGAGGATTATGCAAATTTCAAATAAAATATTACAGAGATTTGAAGAAACACATAATACCATAAACAATAAAACCATAACACAGTGATTTACGTTCTTTTGGGAGAAAAACCCCACACTCCAAAACCTGCACAATGTATTATCAACTTGGGTAAACTAACTCTCTCCTTTCTCTCACACAAATGACTATCTTAAAGTACCAATATATAGTATTACATTACATATGAGAATCTTCTAGATTTAAAACTTTTCTTTTTAAAAAAATATAATAAAATCTCTTAGCAATCTTATCTCTATCCCCATATAAAAGATACTTCTCAAAATAGTCGCTTTTCACCTATCACAAAATCTTCTATTCTTGGTTTGCTTTATTTTTTTATTTCCATGCAAGGTTGAGACACTTCCTTTTTTCTTTTTTTCTTTGTTTTTATTTTTATTTTTATCTTTTTGTTTTAAAACGCTTTATTCCTAACAACAAGAGAGGCTTTCAAAGTCAAGAGTATTCCCGCTGTGAATGACTTGTGCCTGTAGAATGCCTTCAAATTATGTGATGTAAGTAAATTTTATATGATTTGAAGCGGCTCGTGGGAAAGGTGTTTGTGTAACTGCTACAACTACCTATTTTGTGTTTGACAATTTATGTGTTTTTCATCTTCAACGAAAGATCATGGTATGTTGAATTGGGTCCCTCGAAATCTGCATTTGGTTTTGAGAACAATTTGACAATTTGCCAAAATATATTGTGATTGTTTAGTTGTATTGGATGTCGGGATTTTGCTTTCATTTTTGTCAATTTTTTTACCCATTGCAAGGAATGATAGAATTTGGCATTGCCCCCTGAAATATCATAAAGAAAAAGGTGCCTAAATTTTTTGCAATATGTAGTGAAATAAGCCGTGTAAATCTGCTACTGGTTTTTTTTTTATCTTAATTTGTGATCTATTTGTTGTTTTTTAAAAATATGGATATAAATGGAATGGTAGAAAGCACTGCAGTAATCTGAGAAATTGTGAACGCTGTAGAACAGAAAAGTGTATATTTGAAGGCATGAAGCTAAGTGCAAAGATATAAAAAAGGCATACTTGCAAAGAGGAAGCGTATTGTTCAAGGTGATTAGAATTTTGGAGGTTTTCTTTTATCATTCAAAAGAACAAAAACAAGGTTATTCAGATCAGTTGGTTGTTGCTGGTAATTGGAATTTGTTAAGATGGGCAAAACTGGTAAAAGGATTAAAAAGGAAAATTCTATTTTAGAAGAAGAACTCTTGGAAATTAAACACTCAGATGCTGTTTTACAAATAGAATTATTGGAAGTTAAAGAATCAAATTCTTTATTGATAGCTGGTAATAAGGAAGTTCATAAGAAAAAATATGACTATTTGTGTGAAAACATTAAGTTTAGGGATGAATTGAAAGATGTCAAAAGCAAAAATAATGAATTAGAGAATAGATTGAAATTATTTGAAGAACTCTAAACGAAGAATGTTGAATTGGAAAAACAGTTGAAAGGGTTAGAAGAGAACACTAAACTACAAAATGATGAGATTTTTTGTTTGAAGACACAAAATGAATGTTTGAAGGCACAAAATAATCAATTGAAATCAAAACCATTAGTCTATGATGTTTCTTGTAACACAAAAGAGTTATGTTTTTCTTTTGATCAAACAGCTAGTTTGTGTAATATAACTCAAGTTGAATGTGACAATCCTATTAATTCTACTAAGGAAAATGTTGGTTTAAAAATTATGCATAGAATGGGTTATACGGGTAAAGGATTGGGTAAATATGCACAAGGGATTATAGAACCAATTGAATTAGTTAAGAGGCCCAAGTATGAAGGCTTGGGTTATGTTTCAGAAAATGGGAATGGAGTTATGAATTCTAACAAATTTGTTCAAAAAATTCAAGGTGTGCATTCCTGTGATAATTGTCACAGGAATGGGCATCCAAGTGGAAAGATGTTGGGATTTAAATCCTTATCGTATTTGTGGCTTAACTAATCATTGTGAAAAGTTGTGTAGGCATAGAAAAACAAATGCAGAGTGCATAAATATGAACTGCAGATGGAGTATTGGTTTAGGTTGGAAGAAAATTGCAAGTGTAATCATGTGAAGTTTAGTGGTTTATGAAGAGTGCCAAATATTGTCTTGTAAGAAATCAATAAAGTTGTTGGTTAATGGTTGGATTGTGTGATGAGTCCACAAATTGCAGATTGAGATTGTAAATTAAGATACTAGATTGAGATTGTGTATTCATATTGTAGATTCAGATTGTAGATTGAGATTGCAAAATGACTACATTGATGATTGGAGATGGCTAGAGTGTTGTAGCACTATCTCTTGGAGTTTCCTTCTTCAAATCAAAATGATCATTATGGGGGAGATAATATTGTAATGGCCATTTTTTTCTCCAATGTTTATTATGGGGGAGAATGTTGGATAATTAATAAACATTGTTATGTTATCGATTAGGTTTGTGTTAACAAAATAGTTATGTACAGGAGTTAGCAGTTATGTAATTCAGTATTTGATTGTATAAACATGCATTGATATAAATGAGAAATGAATTAGTTTTATTGTACAATATTATTTTCTATTTTATGTTTTTTATTTTTGTATCTTGCATTCATAATGGTTGTTTTGTGTCTGGTTTTGTTGTATTAATTTTTTCCTACTAAAAATTGCTACAAATTTGTTTCAAATGATCAACATGAACTATTTTGAAAGGAATTATCCTAGTGTTCTTTAGATACTTTAAAAGTTTTAGTAAAGAAGTGCATCATATAAAATGAGTGTCTATTTCACAATATCTTGGAAAAGAGTAATTGTCTATAATTGTTTATTCAGGGAGTACTCCATTTAAAATTATAGAGATTATTATTTTTTTGGATTGATGTTAATACTTTTATTAAAATAAATAATAAAGTAGAGATATTTAAAAAAGGGTGGGTGGATATGATATCACACTCTTAGATTCTAAATATTGAAGAGACTATCTATTCTAAAAGCATCAAATCTACTTAAATTTATGGGGAATGTGAGGTAAATCTCCAAGAAGAACCATAAAACAGGAAAAAGGTTCTGGTTGAAAAGGCTAAAAGAAAAAATGAATCTAATTCCAGAATTCTTGAGCTTGAGGAAAAAACCAAAGGATATGTTTAAAAGACTACAAATGTCTATAGAATGGGAAATGAGGGTCTTTACTACCCATATGAATTATTCCTAACCTAGCTAGCAAACCTTGGAAAAGAATACACTAGGAAAAGTGAGCCAATATGGGCTCCAAAGACATAGACGAAATGTTCAAAAATATGTGATGCCAAATTGAACAAGATGATTGTAAATTTCATCTCTAGTTTAATCTAGGAATCATGGGTAAAGACAAAGAAATCCAATAGTAGCCAAGTCACTATCTATAATTGTGGAAAGTGATCTTTGGACTCCACTTCCAATCTTTCCACCACAGTTTGGAAGAATGAATGCCAACTTTGTGAACCATATTATATGGAATAGCTTTTATAATAGTTGTGTTAGTCTCATAGTCTTGATAAAAAAGGTTGTGTTTGTTCTTAGCCTCATCCCAGGACATAAGACTTATATAAGTTCTCGAGAATAAATTTTATGAGCATTGAATGCCTTTTTGTGAAACCTTGGAGCTTTCACCCATCACAACCAAGCTAGAGGATGACCTTGATCTTTAAAGAGAGGAGACCACTAGAGATTGTGTTGATTGAAATAAATGCCATCTCTAAAATCGAACCCATTCTAGAGAATCCAATGTTTAATAGCTTTCTAGGCCTAACAAGTACTTTTGACCAAAAAATACCTTTAATGTGGATTGCATCTTTCATGTTGAGAAGGGTCTAAAACCCAATCCCCTTCTAGGCAAGCCAATGATCTAGAAAACCAAAGGAGATGTAGTGCTAGAGTAAAATTTTCCATGATTTAGTTCTAGTGAGGGCTTGAATAATCCATTTGATGTGCATATAACCAATTCTTACCATTGGGTGGAAAGCAACCTAACACTACATCAACATATTAGCTCAAATAACATGCATGATACAAGAAGACTTTGACATGATAATAGGATCTTGATTGCTGCAATAGTTCTTCAATAAATCTACCCTTGAATGCCTTGAAATTCTCTTGAAATGCTCCAATAATGCTCTCTTGAAAATTCTAGGTGCTCATGAAAAATTGCTAGGTGAAACATAGTGAAATGACCTCTTATTTATAGGTATGTTAACATTAATTACTAAAATTCAAATAACACAAGCCAACATGTGAATATACATTTGAAATCATTGAAATACCACCCAAAACATAATTCAAATTAGGGTCCTAGGTTTAAGTGAGGACCTATTCGCTGGTGAATGGGTTCTAGGTCACTTACCTAGGACACACATTTCTCAATGATAAATGTTATGGCATTAATGAATGTCAGGTTTTTCTCTTCATAAATTGTAATTAATTAGGCTTGGATTTGAACTAAGAGGCCAATTAAGGCATAGTTAACCTCAATTAATTAATGAAACCCTAGATAAGTGTGGAAGTGTAAAGGTACACCTTACAACACCATAAATAAGGCACAATTAAGTCCATTTTATTTAATAAGGCCCTAAAATTAATGTGAATATGTGAAATACATTTTAAAACGCTAAATCAAGGCATAATTTAGTCCTTTTATTATTAATATTTATTCCCAAATTAAGTGTGAAAAAGGGATACTTTTTCCTACACTACACATCCATACAAGGGAGTTCATTCTCATTTTGTGTTTCTATGTTTTAGTAGTATAGTTGATATCATTATTGGTATATCTAGCTTCATTTAAACAACTAATATCAAAATCATCAAAATGTGGGTTTGAAGGCATACACAAATTTCTTTGTATAGTCACATTTTCCATATTATTGAATGGTTGAATTGGAGATATACCTAAAGTTGTTTGTATGGTGACTATTTTCATATCACTGAAAGGTGGATTTGAAGACATAGTTGGTTTTGTTTCTATAATAAATTTTTATTCCATATTCACCATTTTCACATTTGCATCATCTATATCCATCCCATCCTTCATGGTTTCCTCTTCTATACTCATGGGACTAGATGCTTCAATATTTTTTATTTGTTGAATCCTTGTTCTACTATCTATTTATCATTTTACCTCCATCTCTCTATTTGCTTCAATTTCTTTAAGTGTTATGAGCTTCCAACATTTTTTCTTTGTTTTGTTTTAATCCCATGATTATAAAACCCTCTTGATAAAAAAGAAAATTAACTTTAAAGAATTTTCAAATTGCTACCTCCTTAAAATTTTGAAATACTACTAGATGTAGATTCACTGTTCTATAAACTCCGAAGTACAAATAAATGTGAATATATAAAAACTATTTTTTATTCCTCTTGAGAAAATACTATTTACTTGATTCCATTTCAAAATAGTGAACTTATTATTGATTCCTTTCAAAACTTAAATATAATATGACTTGTTAAGAGATTGCACAAGACAAAATTGAATAAAAAAAAAAATAGAAAATATTGTTGTTGATCTATACTGTAGAAAGAGCAATTTGTAGAAATAAAGCGGTGTTACATTTTTTTGCTAATTTAGAAATATCAGATATAATAGAAAAAAGTACCTATTTTAATTTAGAATGAGTACCCATACCATTTAAGTTGATACCCATTTTATCTAATGGGTACCCATTCCTTTTTCTAAATGGGAAATTAAGGAATAGATGCCCATTTTAAAGCAGGTACCAATTCTAAAATTTGTAAATCTCCAATATGTTTTTTGAGATCATTTTAGGCTCAAGAAAGGCTTAGTAAGCCAACCCTTAGCTCTAAACCTACAAATAAAAGGTCATGGAAATGTCAAGAGAAATAACTGACTTTGGCAATATGGTTGATGGGTTTTTTAGAACTATTTTGTGAAATTAAAACCCATTATAAACTATGATGTCTGGCTTTCAAATATATAATTTTGTTATGCTCAATTTTTTTTAATTAATTTTTAAGGAAACTGGTCCATAAAATTGAAATCTTAGGTTATCAATTTTTTAATAAATTTTAATTTATTAATTTGTTTTTTTTAAATTATGCCATCAATCTACAAAAAGTTATTTGCACAATTAAAAAATTTCAAAAAATGATTAGTTTAGGTAAAATTATGGTGTTTGTGCATGAGAAATTTCAAAAACAACAATTAGGGCCATAAAAAATAATAAAATATTTGGAAAAAAAATTATAAAAAAATATCCTCATCAATGTTAAATTTATTGCACATCTTTCTCCAAGAGAAATTAGAAAAATATTTTTATTTAGGTTAAATCAAGGTGTCTATACACATGCATAGTATGATCCTAAAAAAATGACTTTTAAAATTGGTTTTTCTACATGTCTATTAAAAAATAATTTATATCATCTAGGTATTAGTATAAACTATGTATTTGAAAGTTAGACTCAAAATACTAAATTTTATATTACTAGACTTTCTAAAGATTTAATGTGTAAGTGCTTCAAATTTTTAGTACAACTATCATAAATTATGAAAATCAAGAAAAAAATTCCACTTTTTGAACATTTTGTGGGCCCAACTTATTGCACCTAACCTATGTGAATAATATTAGATTTAAGTGAAAATATGGCCTACCAAACACATTCTATTGTCATTTTTGATTCTCCTAAAAGGATATTTTTTCTAATTTGTACTACAAAAATTGCCTAAGAAGTTTGTGCCTTATCCATTCCCATAATTTAGTTATTTCAATGGGAGAAATGGGAGCATACATAAAGAAAATTCCAAGAGGCCTCCTTTGAATATGGAAGAAGGCTAAAGAAAAAATTTATTGGGTCCACACACAAAGCAACAATGGATGTATAAGTCCATGATGTGAGGACAAGAATTTCCCTACCACAAACCACATTATGGCTGGTGTAGAAGAATTAGACTTCTTTCCAAATAGTATTTAGAGTAATCTCCAAAATTATAATATTGATTTTATCTTCTTGTAACATAAATACATTGGATATTTTTAGAAGATAGGATCTCTTGAATTGATATTTATAGGATGGCATGGACAATCCACTCACACTTTAAGATTGAATGTTGTACTTTGTTGAGAAGAGTGGATAAGAACAACCTCATCATTGTAGAGTGCACTAAACTAATCATTTGAAAGAAGGAATTGGGTATCCATGGAGAGAGTACTCTCAAGAGAGTCCAAATAGGATCTAGCACAAAACAAGATGATTGGCTAGGAAGCATTGTCATGATAGGTTTTCCACTCTTCTATCAAACTATCCTCATCTACGTCTCTCAAATACCCTCACCATTCTCTCCTTCAACTTGCTCTCTTTCATGCAAAAGAATTATAGAAGTGACTTTTTTTTCTTTTATTTTTTGTTTTTTATGGTTAGAGTAAGGTGGAGGATTTTAAAATGGTTCAAGCTTTGGTTTAGATGGAAGTGTCATACTGGAAGGTTCCACAGGAATGGCCATCGAGTGGCACTAAGGAGGCTCATCGGGAGCTTGCTAGGATTTTGGCTAATAGGCTTTGCAATTCCCTTTCTAGGAGGGATTCTCTAGCTTGGGGCACTGATCTGAAAGGAAATTTTTTTTATGCCTTAGGCTATTTGGAGTTGGATAGACAGGTTTATGGGAGAGTTGGCGCACCTTGGTGGAAGTAGATTTGGAATAAATTCTATTGGCCTAAATTTAATTTCTTCTTGTGCTTGGTGGTCCAAAATAGATGCCTCACCTGGGACAACTTGCAAAAGAGAGCTTTTTAGGGCCCTTCTATTTGTGTTCTCTATAAGAATAGTGAGGAAGATTCCCCTTATTTTTTCTTCCAGTGCCCTTTTACACAAGAGATTTGCTACCTTTGGTGGGAGGCCTAGAACCATACTCAAGTGTTCATGCCTCATTTTTGGTTGAGTTTTGGGATAATATGGGTAGACCTCCTGCTCAGACCTCTTTTCTTAAGATTTTTTGGATTATTGGCCCCTCTTTTATTAATTAGAATTTATGGTTGGAAAGGAATCGAAGGATATTTCAGGGTGTGCAAATGGTGGTAGCTTAGTTCTAGAAAAAGATCCTCTATAGGGTCCAGGAGACCATTTCTACGAAATGTGATTTATCTGAGATTATGCATCCTAGTGATGTGACTACTCACAAAGAAATTTAATTTGGAGGTTGGTGGGTTGGGCTCTCCTCTTGGCAGAAGACCTTTCCATACGAAGCAAAAGGTTCAACAGGTGAGCAAGTGGACTTCGCTTCCTAGTGGTTTCCTAAAGGTGAATACTGATGGTTCCTCTGAGGGAAACCAGGGCATACAGGGATTGGTGGCATTAACAGAGACAGTGGAGGGGATATGATGTTTTTCTTTTCTATGAATAAAGGAAAACAAACCAATAATCTTATCATGGAGACCCCTACAATTCTTCATTCAATGGAGAGAGTTTGCTCTCTTGGTTGGAGAGAAATTATTTGTGAATTTGATTCACAGATTGTTGTGGATATGCTAAATGATCAAAAGTTGGAGGGGGCTAGCTAGCAACTAGCTTTGGTGGTTAAGCAGGTTTTGAGCTTATGTACTCTAGAATTTTTCTCCTTTTGTCATATTCCTAGGGAATGGAATAGAGAAGTGGGCTTCAAAGCTTGAGGAGGGGTGGGATGTTAGAGATTAGGGCCTTCTTCCTGCAGATTATGTGGTGGCTTTGAATAAGGTTATTTTGGAGGAAAAGAATATGTAATTGGCTCTATTTGGGGTTCCCTAGGGGAACCCTTGATGTTTCTTGGCTCTTTATGTATTTCTTCTTGATTTTTCAATAAAAATTTCACCCCTTTTTATCAAAAACAAAAAATATTACAATTCATTTACAATTATTCTTGCTCATACAAGCAATAATATGAGACCAATAGAAGCTCTTTTCTACTACTAACATATAACCAATAGAAACTCATTTCAAACATATACAATAGAAATCGCTTATGGAAGACCGATAGTGTAACTTAGAAATCCAACTATTTAGAATCCATATCAAAGTGAATAGAGTCACAACATAATATTTCACATTAGATATCCCTTTTAAAATTTGAACTTGAATGCCCATAATAAAAACCCAACATTTTAACCCATTAAAATCAACCTCTTCAACAGTTTCCAAATAATTGTGAAACGAAATTCTTGTTTTATAAAATATTTCTATTTATCAGAACCATTAAATTGTGTGAAGAGCAGTCTAATAATTCCATTCTAAATAGTGCACGTTGACGATTTGGAACAAATTTCTAGCAATTTTTAGTTGGGAAGGATCATTACAACGAAACTAGAAGCAAAACGACATCTCTGAATTACAACGACATTTACTTTTGGTTTTAATGGTATAATTTTGGAAGTATTGTAGAATGAGTAGATACTTAGAGAGGCTATGATTATCTTACTGTTTCTTATAATAATATACAAGAATGGGGCTTCTCACACTGTAATTGCCATAGTTCCAAGTCAATGCACCTGATAGTAAAGTGTAATAATCTGGTATAACTCGACTTTCAATTTTTAGATTATATAACAACTTTTGGCTGGAGGATGTGAAAGTGAGTGTATCGGGTTCCACTGTCACGTTCATTCCAAAGGGTAGATCTATTTTGGCCTGGTATGTAGACTTTGTGGGTCCTACATTTGTAACTGTTCTTGGAAATTGAGCAAAAATTGGCTCACCTGCACTACCGATAACCATTATAGAAGGATAATTAAGTTCCCATACTCCATTTTTAGATAAATTTGAAGGACAAGTGATAAATTCTCCTGTCAGCAAACGTAAAGATGTTTCATTGTATCCTTGGCTACATAGCATATTTATATAAGAATTTACATCAGCATCATACACAAGCCCTGGATTGATGGCCTTGATGGGATTAATTTGTCCTGCACCATATCCTAATTCTGCATCTTGATTTCCATCTAATGTTGCATTCAATGTAGATGCTACATCACAAATAAAATTCTCATTATAGATAAGAAAAATAAATGAATATATACAGTTTTTGGGTAGTCGAAGGAATATCCACCTGTGGTCATGAGAGCAGATTTGATAGCAGCAGGAGACCAGTCAGGATGAAATGACCTAACATAGGCAATTGCTCCTGTGGCATGAGGGGTTGCCATGGATGTTCCAGATACTATGTTAAAATCCACTGCTCTTTTGTCCAAAGCATTCATGCTCAGTGGTGCAACTTTTGACCAAGCAGCTAGAATATCTACACCTGGTGCAGTGATGTCAGGCTGTTAAGAACAAATGACATGATTGACTTAGTCTATTGGTTAATTGAGATCAATATAGGTCCCATGGAAATGCAAACTCAAATTAATATGAGATATTTTTTCTTATCACCTTTAGAAGATCTGGTGTAATTCGGCTAGGACCTCTAGATGAGAATGAAGCTACTATAGGTGCAGGTAAATCATTCCCAGTCACACTTTTTGCTATACTTGCAACAGGAGACCTGGTGAAATGTGCGAAATTAAAGTATAAGCCATCTCTTAAAGCATGGAGAGTCATGCTATTAACTAAATACTAACATACTCACTACAACAATGGTTTTATCATGAATTTTGATTTTATTACTGAACTATCTATGCCAGAGCTCTTTGAAACTATAAAAAGAAAAGTTTTTAATTTCAACCTGTTTTTTTGGTACTATAGATGTAGTTTTTCTAAATAAGATTTGTTGGAATTGTTTATTTATTTATTTAATCTTGAATAGGGGTTCAAACTTATTAACCAATTTTGAACGTAATTCATAACCACTGGGTAACCTAAAATGGATGAGTACTGGCAGAAACTAGAACAAGCACTATAGTCCTAGCCATCTGCATCTAGGATCATCCTAAACTGAAGCGATATTAGGATCATCATGACTCTTATATTCTAAAGGCAGAGGACTAATTCGCAAAACTTGTTGTGATCAAAATTAGAGATAAATCGTAAGAGAAACTTATTATATTTAGATAACCATCTTAAGAATAATGTATTTAAACCATCCTGAGCATGTAAAACGTTTCTAAACCTAAAATAGCTTAAATCGTCATATAAAAATACAGCAATACCCATTTTACAGCTTAAAAATTCTAAAAGTTTTTATCTTTTCTTTGTGAGAGAGGAGAGAAGCTTTCATAATAGAAGCTTTTCAAAAAGACAGACTCACACAAATATTTTCTTTAGGCTAAGCAAGGGGCTACACAAGCTGCAGACGGCTGTAAAATATTTTTCCGAGACCAGTATGTACATCTTAATGAGGTTTCATAAATCTGTTGGGTTGTGGTTTATCGGCAAACTACTTTTGGCTCAAATGTCTTTATTTTTTTTAGTTGAAGTCCTAGGGGACTTTCTAATCCATCAAACCCAACTTTTATTGGGACAAAAGAGATTCATTATTATTTATGCATTTACCTTGTAGAATTGATGTAAGATCTGATAGCTTTTCCCTGTTCAGGTGATATAACTGTTGCAGGTACCATGAACGAGAGAGCTGTATCGTTGTAAAGATCAAACATTATTATGGCACCTGCTCCGCCAGAGACATACACTCCACCATCTGGAGGATTACCGCCGCTTTTAAAGTTACAAAGTACTATTTTTCCTTCAACTAAGCTGCGATCCAGGGAATATAACCCGCAACCACTAACCAATTCACATTCATACAAATGGAGAGATTTGAGTTCAAGAAAATGAGAAAACCTAATTTAAGAAATTAATTCTTAACGAATTTCATGTGATGTGGTATGCATTTCACCTCGAGTCCTCTGAAGAAAATCCTCCAGAAACATTAGCAGCGTCTCCTCCATATACTAAAGGATACCAAGGCTGCTCCATTGTGAATGTGTTTATAGTATGCCCCTATCTCACCATTAAACTCAGCAAATTAGAACTTTGATCACTTAATATCAGTGGAACAACAGTGATAATTGATTTACCTCGATAGACATTTGATTTCCCAACATAAGTTGTGATTTGAATTGGCGATCGATGGTGCTTGCAGCCACTGTTAGAGACCAGGGGGAATAGTTGCAAACAGATCCCTCAACGGCATCGTTACAAGCAGCATTTGATGTTAAGATTCCTCTCTTCATTGAATGGAATGCTCCTATTGCAATGCTATCTTGAAAGTAGTCACGCGGTGGGATAAATAAGGATCCACCATACCCAATTGAAACAGAAATGACATCCACGCCATCATAGATTGCATCGTCAAATGCTGCAAGGAGATCTAAATCGTTGCAAGCATCTAACCAACAAACCTTGTATACAGCAATCCTTGCGCCAGGTACTCCTCCACGTACGTCTCCTTGGGCTAGTCCGATGAGGCTGGCATTTCTAACAATGCTTCCAGCAGCTGTCGAGGAGGTGTGTGTTCCATGCCCAGATGCATCTCTTGGCGAGAAGAACTCACCAGCAGGTAGTGGATATGCAAAGCCTTTATAATAAAAGCGTGCACCTATTATTTTCCTGGGAAACAATTAAACTCATTTATCAGCATCGTAAAATCTCAGAAGAATTATTGTCTACAGTGTTTCTGCATGGGAAGTGGATTAAGTTGTGGAAGTAGCACGAATGAGTGTTAGTACTTATTGCAGGCTTTGAAGTCAGGTGTTGTTTGGCACACTCCCCTCCATTTTGAGGGAATGGGACCCAATCCCGCGTCATCGAAACTTTCTGATTCCGGCCATACCCCTACAGTCAAATTAATGTAAATTGGGTCGGAGATTTTTTCAGAATACATATGTATATTCATTGCGGGAAAATTCACCGTCATTATAATTCACCGTGCGGAAAATTAATTGCATGGATTTTTGGCGGTTAATTTTCCATGACGGTGAATTGCTGGTGGAAGTGAATTTTCCTGCGGTGAATTGTTGACGGTGAATTTTCCATTGGTAAATTGCTGGCAATGAATTTTCCTAGAGCCATATATACTAATGTGAAAAATATGTGAAACCACTTTAATGTCTGTTATATGCTACCATTGAAGCCTCTGTTGGTTTTCTTTATACCTGAATCTAGAACGCCAACAATTACGTCACTTTGATATTCCAAATCATTGGTTTGCTGAGACAGAGGGAGTCCCACAAAATCCCATGATCTAGTTGTCAAGAGTTCAATCTTTTTGCTTTCAAACACCGAGACTACACCGTTTGTGTCTATAATTCACAAACAAGAATTACATCGGTCAACATTGAAACATGTCTCCTGCACTGAACAAAGAATTCAAATATATACTTTGCGTAATGTATTTATGTCGAACACACTATTATTTGTTCACCATTCTAATAATTCCTACAAAATATTTTGGTAAATACAGCATCCGATTTTGGGACAATCTCACTTGAGAGGTGTTGGACATGAGATGAAGAAAGCCAAGCTGCGAATCCGTTAAAGCTCTTCCAATAACTGTGAACCAATGATTCCTGTGCTGCCTCATGGCTTAACAACCATTTTGGAAAAAATAAAATTAAAAAAACAGTTCTTCTTTAGAACAACAGAGTGGACATACGAAAAGAAAAAATGATGCACTAACCTTCCAAGTAGAGAGTGAAGCAATGAAAGGTGAGACGCGGTCGCTGCTGTTTGGGAATAATCTTGTTTATCTCGGGATGGAACATCCCCCATGTACACTATGTAAAGCTGATTTGGCTGAAAAAAAAATGTTCAGCGAGTAAAACATTTTTGAGAGGTAACATGTCAAATATAGGGACATAAAAGAATGTTTAGTCAGAAGGAGATGAGTAAAGATGTTACCTTTACATTCAAGTTTTGAGAAGCAGCTGTGGAGACAAGGATAAGGAGAAAAATTAAGGGAAACAGAAGATGGGTTATGACTCTGCCTGCCATTGAGAGGTTAGTAGTGTTCGACTATTTCTCAAAATGCAATGAAAGAGGCCATTTATAAACTCTGGTTTGTAATAAATAAATAAAACATTGGCTTGCACCACGTTACGTCCGAGACGTTTCACATAAATTAATGGAAAACAATAATAGAATGCGGTATTTGCCGTCATCTACAATACAAGTTTTGCGAAGGCGTCAAGGCTAAAACCATCGATTGAATCGAAGGTCGGTTGTATTTATACTCGCATTTCTCGCATTCCTATATACTACCAATCGTACCTTAGTGTGAAATACTCCGAGTGGAAGGTCAATTACGGAAAACTTTGGTCAATTTTTTTTTTTTCATACATTGGAGAAAAGGATATAAAATCGAGGAGCATAAACATAATAATAATTCAGAAAATTCAGAGCAAAAGAAAGAACAATAGCTACAGCGCCTGTTGCGAAATCAGATTTGCACATAAATTAGCTTTATATATATAAATATAATCAACAGCAGCGACAACTGCACGTAAAACTGCATATTACTCTGTTCTGGACCAAGCTTGAGCTGAACTCCTAATGTGATACAATACCATAGAAAAAAAACATGACTCTTTTTCTGGGCTCATGGGAAAAATTAAAAGTTGAAAATTAATGTACAGCTACAGCTCACACAGGTTAAAGATTAATATCAAAATAATGAACAGCATAAAGGATCATTACAGCAAATCCTCTTAGTTGGCAAAACATAATTAGAAATGACAACCAAAATACTTGGATGATAAATGCTCAGTCGTGAATAATTGTAGTCTTTTCAAAACTCCCCTTTAATTATGAACTGTTGGAGATCACAAAAATTTGCATCAAACTTCTCCAAAGCTGGTACGATCAAAAACTTCTAAACAACTCCGTAAATACTAAAATGTCTCCTTCACCAACGGTTTTGTAAATATGTCAGCAAACTGGTCTTTAGACTTGCAATAATATAGGAAAAAGAAATTGTTGTTGACAAGCTCTCTAATAAAATGACATCTAGTATTCAATAGACTTAGTTCTCTTATGAAAAACATGATTTTTGGACAATGCAATCACTGAGTTGTTGTAATAAAAAATTGTAGTGGCTTCCTTTTGATCATGCATTAAGTTTTTCAGCATCTTCTACATCCAAAATGTTTGACAAGTTGCAGTAGTGGCTACCACATACTCAACTTCAGCTGAAGAAAGAGTCACGATATGATGTTTCTTTGAAGCCCATGACACAAAACCTATACCAAAGTGAAAAACATACCCAGAGGTGTTTTTCCTATCATCTATCATGCCACCACAATCACTATCTATGTAGCCAACAAGATTAAAGTAAATTGAAGTGGAATACAATATGTAAAAGTCCTTTGTACCACTCACATACCTCATTATTCTCTTACCGGCCTGCCAATGAGAAATTTTGGAGACTCCATAAACCTTGAAATTAGGCTTACACCATACATAATATCAAGCATTGTGGCTGTCAAATACATAAGACTTCCAACTAGCCTCTTGAACAATGTAGGATCCACACATGGTCCATCATCCTCCTTGCTTAGCTTTAATCCCATCATGATCGGTGTTGGGGCTTCCTTGCACTTTACCATATTGAATCTCTTCAAAAATTTATTTGCATATTTGGATTGAGAAATAAATATACTAGCATTGGATTGATGGACTTTAATGTCCAAAATATATCTCATAAGCCCCAAGTTAGTCATTTCAAATTCATTTTTCATTGTTGTTTTGAAAGTATCTATGCTAAGATCACCGGTAAATATTAGATCATCTACTTACAAGCAAACTATTAGAGTGTTAGCTTGCCTATTTACTTTGATGTACAAGGTTGGCTCGCAACTACTTCTTTGGAATCCATCTTGAATGAGATAGGAGTCAATGTGATTGTTCCAAGCTCTAGGAGCTTGCATTAATCCATAAAGTGCTTTCTTCAACCTATACACCTTGTTTTCATGACCTGGTATCTCATAACCTTTTGTTCTACATACACTTCCTCCTCTAGATAATCATTTAGAAATGTTGATTTCATATCCATTTGGTACATAAGCCACTTGTGAGCAGCAAAATCCAATACAGTTCTAATTGTGTCCAACCGTGTAACATGAGAAAATGTTTCATTGAAATCTATTCCAGATTGTTGTGTGAATCCCCTTGCAACTAGCATTGCTTTATGTTTTTGCACTTTTTCATTAGCATCTTGTTTAGTCTTATAAATTCACTTTACACTTATTACATATTTTCCTTCAAGTAAATCAACCAACTCCCATGTTTGGTTCTTCTCAATGGACTCAATCTCTTCATCCATGGCTTGTACCCATTTATCATCACTCATAGCTTCTTCAAATATTAATGGATCATCTAATAAGAAAATAAAACAAAAAATAAAAAATGAATTTGTTATATCAACATTATACAACTCACTCAAAACTCTATTTTTTTGTGGTGGCATGCTTGCTAGAGTTGGATTCGAAGATGTAGAACTACTTGGAGTGCTAGTTGGAGTTGCTCCAAGAATGCCAATCAAGATGTAGATGCTAATATGGTTACTTCTTTATTTTTTTGTACTCTAGGTGTGGATAGCAACCTTGAAGATCTCCTTGCTGTGAATAGAGGTGTAGCTTGAGCTACAAATTGTGGTGCTTCCTTGAGAGTGGAAGGAGTTGTTGTTTGAGTTGTACTTGATGATGAAAACATTTGATCAGCCATATCATCATGAGGAGCAACAAAAGAAATATTTGCAGTCCTCTCTACACTTACATCACATGCTTCATCCTGCACAAATTAAATATCACAACTGATTATGACCTTCCTAGTGATATGATTAAACAACTTATATGCCCATGTATCCTATGAATAACCAAAAAATATACTTTTTTTCCTTTAATATCTAACTTATTCTTCAACTCATCAGAAATATGTGCATATGCAACACAACCAAATACCTTAAGATGAGAAACACTATGTTTCATACTCATCCAAGCCTCTTGAGGAATTTGTTATTCACACTCTTTGTTGGATACCTATACATGATATAAATAGAAATTGCCACTGTCTCAACCCAATATTCATTAGGTAAATGCTTGGATTCCAACATACTATGTGTCATAGATCCATAGTGGTTTCATTCTTCCTCTTCGCTAGACCATTTTGTTGATGTGTATAGCGGGTTGTAAATTGCTTATGTATGCCATATGATCTACAAAAAAAATTAAAATAATTTGAAATACATTCACCACCTTTATCCATCCTCAAAACCTTGATAAAGTAGCCATTATGTTTCTCTACAACTTCCTTAAACAGTTGAAAATAAGAAAATGCATCTGACTTTTGTTTTAAAAAGTAAACCCAAGTTTTTCTTGTAAAATCAATAATAAAAGTAAGAAATAAGTGGAGCCTCCTATAGATGGTGTTTTTATTTTCCCGCAAATATTTGAATGAACAATCTCAAGTGGCACTCTTGCTCTTATTGATTTTCCAACTGGGAAAGACTCTCTACGTTGTTTTCCCAAGATATAGCATTCACAAACTCTTTCTAGTTTCTCAATTAATGGAAAACCTTTCACCATGTTCTTCATATGTAGTCGCTTCAACCTTCTATAGTTCAAATTCCCAAATCTAAAATACCACAACCAAGATTCATCCTTTACAAGTGACTAAAATGTTGTTTGAATTCCTCCACCACTACCATTCCATTTTCTAGAGCTAAATTGGCTTGTTTCAGAATTTATTGAATCTATAGAATTCATTTTAACTCCTGATTTTGTATTATCTACCTTAAAGGAAGCTCTATAATGTACATTATTTATTTTATGAACAGCTTGGGCTGTTTTTCCTTTCACATATGGAATTATTCTCAAGGGAAACATTTAGTTGCTAGTCATTTGCACTTTGGAAAGTAGTTGATTACTTGGAAACCTTTCTAGAATCACACATTCATTGTTTTCCATATATGTTCTATAACGTTTTTGTACCAACTGAGCAATATTCATTAAGTTATGTTTTATACTAGCAACATAATACACATCAAGCATAAATTTCTACTCCCCATTTTTTGTAATCTAATATTAACTGTACCTTTACCCAAAATAGTAACCCTTTTGTTGTTACCAAGTGTGACATTAGTTTGAACTGATTCATCCAAGCTAGAAAACAAATCTATAATACATGTCATGTGATTACTACAACTAGAATCAAAATTCCATATGTCACATGGCTTTCTTGGAAAATACTACACTCGACTGGAGAATTTCTAGAAAAAATTTCAACAATCCTAGTGCAAACAATACAAATAGTGCTTGTGGGAGTGCTACTTGACTGATTTTGACTTTGCTTGTGTTGGTCATACTATTTTTTCTTGAATTCATAAGTATAATGCCCAAACTTCTTACAATAATGACATTGAATGTGTGACTTGTCAAACTTTTGGCCAATTGGGTGATTGAAATTCTCATTTTGACCTCTACTACCAACATTTACAAGACTACTACTATGCCCACTTCCATAAGAACTTCTCCCTCTACCTCTAAGACTGAATTTTTGGGTTCCTCTTCCATGAATTATAGATGATTTAGATGAAAGTGCATTTTCCAATGAAATTTTTAACCTATAAATAGTCTATAGTCATGATTGATGAGAGAGGCATGAAGCTCATCAACACTAAATTGATTCAATTCTTTGGTTTCTCCAAATCCACAACTAGAGGAATAAATTTAGAATGGAGTCTTCTAAGAACTTTCTCAACAATATTTCTATTCTCTATGACCTCTCCATGTGATTTTATTTGATTAAATAGGCCAACAATATGGGTAAAGAATGATTCTATTGAATCTAAGTCTTCCATTGATAAATTTTCAAAATCTCTTCTAAGAATCTATAATTTAGCAGTATCTACCTTGTCCATACCTTGGTAAGAAATTTGTTAGTGTATCCCATGCCTCTTTAGCTTGTTTTTCTACTACTACTCTTAGGAGTATGCTCTCATGCATTTCTTGATTGATATAGAATAAATCCTTACCATCCTTCTTCCTCTATTTTTTCAAATAATCTCTCTAAGCTTATGTAAGAGAATTATATGTTCTCTGGTGTGTTGGTTCCACATAACTATAAATTTCAACTATCTCCCATACATATTGAGGCTAAAACAATTCTTTCATAGTTAAAGACCAATACTCATAATTTTTTCCTTTTAAAATAGGGGTTTGCAAACTAGAAAAGATGTGCTAGAGGTGGAAGACATTAATCGATTTGAGGAGAATGAGAAAAGACAAAAAAATAGAAGAGCAAGGGTTCCTTTAGCTTTGATACTAGATGTGGGTTTTAAAAGAGGAGAAGAGGAGATAAAATCAAACTTAATGCTTTAAAACAAAGAAGCATTAATATAATAATAACCAAAAAAATTTAGAGCAAGAGAAAGAACAACAACTACAATTTTTTGTGAAACTAGATTTTCACATAAATTAGCTTCAGATATATAAATATATTCAATAGCATCTACAACTACACATAAAAATACATATTAATTAATATGTTATGGAACAAGCTTGAGCTAAACTACTAATGTGATACAATACCATACAAAAAATGGCTCTTTTTTGGGCTCATGAGAAAAACTAAAAGTTGAAAATTAATGTATAGATACAACTCACACATGTTAGAGATTAATATCAAAATAATGAACATTAGAAAGGATCATTAAATAAATTCCTCTTAGCTAGCAAAATGTAATTAGAAATGACAACCAAAATACTTAGACAATAAATGCCTAGCCATGAAAAACTATAGACAAGATTCCAATATACATTTGTGTAGTACCTGAGGTCAATTGGAAGGTAATTTAGAAAATGATGTTGTTTGTGAAACAAAGGTCTCAATGGAGAAGTGATAGCTTCAAATCAACCATACATCCACTTATAGAGATCTAAAATAAAAAAAAATTAATAGATTCAGCATAGTCAGCAATATTTATATGACATTTTGCAAAAGCTCAATGCCATGTAAAAATAGCATTATGACCAACATAGGGTACTCCATCATTTTCAAGTTGGTGAAAACATATAGCTATATTTACTAAAAATGAGACTAAAAGTATTGAACAAAAAATTAAAACCTATAAAATACATGTTATCATAAGTCAAGTATCTTTTATACCACTTAAAAGATCTTTGCCCTTGATTACAGAAAATGCCACTAAAAAAGAAGCATTCCTACCATATTATTTGGATAATTAAAAATTTTATGAAGGGGATATCTTAGATCACTCATATACATCCATGCATATGAACAAATTTATTTCCCTAACTCTCTCTCTTTATCCATATCATTTATTCAGCCCAATCTCTTATATGTCTCTACTCTATAGTGCATGATATTTTTTATCTCATCTCTATAGGTTGCTTGCCTCATTTTTCAATTTCATGGAATATATGTTGGAAGTCACATTTTTGCACTATAAGGCACAACTATTTTTCATGCCCATGCATGTTTGGCTCAACATTATCTATAAGGTACAAACCATTGAGATGCTAAACTTGGTTCAGTGCAGAATCATGTGGGTCCAAACTAGGACTTTAAGTGGTAATGAACATTCAGAAAAGTAGAGTTGAGCAACTAGACATAAAAATTGAATAGGTTGTTATTAACATAATTTGAAAAATATGTAGAAACAAGATTTGTAGAAAAATGAATGTAGTTTCTAAGATACTATTCCTTTTTTGGAAAAAGGTAAATCTATTTGGTGAAAATTTGAAATTTCAATGCAATAGCACTAAATTTTCAAGAAAAAAAAAAGTAGGTGTATGTCTGACCAATCTAAGTACAAGAAAAAAATAATATATATATATTTTTTTAACTTTCAATATAAGTAGAGGACACATGCCCGAATGTGGCACATTTTTTTTGTAATTTTTTTGCAAGTAAATAATTAGTTTTTCTTTTTATTAGAAATTTTTAAAATATTAAAACTTGTTTGTCTAACCACAATAAATTGGTCAAAAATTTATGAAATTCATTTTTTTTCCTTTTTTATCCTATAGTATGGGAAGCATAGAATGTGCCACATCTTTTGGATTCAAAAATGTGATTTATCATTTGAGAATTATAAATGTTTTTCAATCAACCTAACAATCAGGACTTTAGTCATAATGCATGTAGAAAATCAATAATAATTATCTATTAACTTCAAAATAAGGCATTTCTTATATTGGTGGAAAGATAACAATTTTCTCAATAAACCCTTTACATTTCATCATATTTGGATAAAAAAGGTCATCAACCATTTTTTTGGCATATCATTACTTTTAAGATCCCATGATTCTGCACTCACCCACCTACCAACATTCCTTGGATAATCTTGAAAAAATAATTGTTCTTGAGACACCCTAATGAAAAACATGTTGAGCCCAAACACAATGTAGAATGTGGTCAACTCAAAACCATAGAGTTATTGCAAAATAATTGTTTACCTAAGGCATATTCATTGAGAAATAGATAATTTTTTATTTTAGGTGGTAACTAAGACCATTGTAGAAATCATAATTATCAACTTATATAGTTTTTCATAAACAAAGCAAAGATAAACAAAACAAAAATGAGAAATGCTACAACTCAAAACAAAATATTTATTAATTTGATTGATGTCAAAAAGGCTACAACATCCTTGTTTAAATAGATATAATGCAACATTCTACAATGAAAATGAAATGAAACTTCTATTTATCCATATAGACTAAGATGGGAAAGACTAAAACAATGTATGAGCTTGGATCAGAAAATTCTAAATGAAACTACAAAAATTGTAAAAGAAATTACAAATTTATTTCCAACTCTCCCCCTTAATTTCAACCATTAATCATTCCCAAATTTTTTCTTAGATATTAGAATTTTTCCTTTGGTAATTTCTTGGTAAAAATTCCTTCTAGCTAATATTTGGATCTGCAAAATTCAACACATATTTCTCCCTTGTTCACCAATTCCTTGATGAAGTGGTACCTCATATCAGTGGATAACTTGGATAATGCAATGAATGACTTGTTATCACAAAGAATTGGTGTTAGTTCCTCTTGATGATGCAATAAATCTAACAAAACTCAATGCATCCATATTGCTTTACATGTTGTGCTAATTGCGGTTACATATTGTGCTTCAGCTAAAGAAATTGTCACTATAAGTTGCTTCTTCGATGCCCATGAGATAGCTCTATATGTAATATGAGACATATGTCCTAATGTACTTTTCCTATCATCTATGCTACCTGCAAAATCATTATCAATATAACCAACCAAACTAAAATTATTAGTTTTGGAATATAGAATTCCATATCCTCATGTACCTACAACATATCGAAGTATTATCTTCCCAACCTACCAGTGAGAACCCTAAGGTGAATCCATGGACCTTGAAATCTTACTTAACCATACATGATACCTGGCCTTGTAGCTAAATGTAAGATACATCACACTTCCAACAAGTCTTTTAAACATGGTTGGATCAACATTTGACCCCTTATCCTCTTTGCTCAATTTTGTTCTTGTGACAGCTAGAGTTGATGCAGGATTACAATTCAAAATTTTAAATCTTCTTAATACATACTTGGCATATTTGGATTGACAAATGAAAAATCCCTTTTTTTTTTTAACAACTTCAATACCCAAAAGGTATCTCATCAAACCCAAATCTATCATTTCAAACTCCATAATATTTAAGTTAAGCACAGTCTACAAACAAATTTCCACTGAAAATAAAATCATCAACATACAAATATACAATCAAAATTTGACCTTGATCATTAGTATTTATATACAATGTAGGCTCACTGTTGCTTCTATCAAATCTATTACTTATCAAATATGAATCAATTCTACTATACCAAGCCCTAGGTGCATGTTTCAATCCATAAAGTTCCTTTTTAAATTTATATACTTTATTTTCATGACCATGAACTTCATAACCAAGTGGTTGTTGAACATAAACTTCTTCATCAATAAAACCATTTAATAAAGATAATTTTGCATCCATTTGAAAAAAATTCCAATTATTATGTACAACTAGTGCTAAAATAATTCTAATTGTATCCAAACTTGCAACTTGAGAAAAAATTTCTTTATAATCAATCCCATACTATTGTGAAAACCCTTTTGAAACTAATCTTGCTTTAATTTTTACAATTTGGCCTTCAACATTAAATTTAGTTTTGTAAATCCATTTAACTTCTATGCAATCTTTACCTTCAGGTAAACATCTACTAACTTCCATGTTTTGTTTCTTTCAATAGATTCCATTTCTTCATCCATTTCCTTAATCCAACTATCATCTTTTACTGCTTCTTCAAAATATAAAAGATCATATAAGTAAATAAAGAAAAATTTGAATTTGCATTCTCTTCTCCTTGATCATATATCGCTTTTAATCTTTTTGTTTTCTTACCTTTATACCTTTTTCTTAGTGAAGCAAGTGTTGGATTTTATTCATCACTTAAATTTGAATTTGGATTAGAATGATTTGGATGGGATGATGATGTACCTTACACAATATTTCTTGGTGGAGTACTTGGTGGTGTTTGACCACCTTGTTCTTCTAGTTCCTCTTCATTGCCATGTATTCGTGCTCCACTTGTGACTATTTTTCAAAATTTATATCTCATGACTCTTCTTTAATTCAACATTTCTACTAATAATAAATTTCTTTGTAATTGGATTATACAATTGATAATATTTTGATTTCTTATTATAACCAATAAAAATACATTTTTTACTCTTATCATCCAATTTCCTCCTCAATTATGATGGCACTAGAGAATAAGAAACACATCCAAAATTTCAAAAATGAGAGAATGTATGCTTAGATTACCATTCCATTCTTTTTGGGGAATTTTGTCCCTCACACTCTTTGTAGGACTCCTATTCAAAATGTAAACTGCACATGCTATTGCTTTTTCCCATAAATCATTAGATAGATTATTGGCCTTGATCATGCACTTAGCCATATCAATTATCATTTTGTTCTTCCTTTTGGGTACTCCATTATTTTGTGGTGTATATCTTGTTGTAAACTATTTCTTTATCCCTTGATATCTACAAAAATCCAAATATTTATTAGAATGGAACTCACCACCCCTATCAGATCTTAAGTACCTTAATGTAGAATCCAGTTTGTTTTTCTATCAAATCTTTAAAATCCTTGAATTTATCAAATGCTTAAGACTTTTTCTTAAGAAAGTATATTCATGTCTTCCTGTTGAAATCATCAATAGATGTTAGGAAATATAATTTTTCTCCTAAATATAGAGCCTGCATTGGCCCACATATATCAATGTGAACTAAGTCTAATGGTTTTTTTGCTCTGTATGAACTTTTTATTAGAAAACTATCTCTATGTTGTTTTTCTAATATACAAATTTCACATGTACTAGCTAGATGATCTATAACTCGTAAACCTCTCACCATATTTTTCTTTTGTAATAAACTAAAACCTCCAAAATGAGGATGACCATACCTTAAATGCCAAATCCATGTTTAGTATAAGTACACTGATTTGAAGATAATTTCCTCCCTTCTTTGGATACAATGAATTTGGAGAGGGAACATTTAGTTCCTTGTCATTTCGACCCTTGCAATTTATCCATAGTTGTATAGTGATCATTTTTAAAGTGAAATTTGTACCGTTTTTGCATTAATTAACAAACACTCAACAAATTATGTTGTAATTTAGGTACATAGAAAATATCATTGAAATATGTCTCTTTTCACCATTCTTAGTCATGATATTAATGATTTATTTCCTAGTTACAGATACTATACTATCATTTGGACTAATTTTACTTATAATTTAATAGTCATCCAAAGTAGCAAATAAATCTCTATTTCTTGTCATATGATTTCTACAAAAAACTTTTTAAGAACCATACATCATTATAACTTTCTTGAGCCACATTACAAGTTATAAGTAAACTTCTAGAGTTATTACAAAATACATCTACATAATTTTCCTTTTTCTTATCCACTTCAAATTGTTTGTTTCTACATTCATTTGCAAAATAGCCAAATTTCTTACAATAGTAACATTGAATGTGGGAATTATCATACCTTGATGATTGGAACTGATTTATTCCACATCCTCTATTGCTAAAATTTTGATATGATAGATTGCTTCTTTATCCTTGATCTAAACTTGTGTGTCCACTTCTTCCTCTTCCTCTTCCAAATGATACCTATGTCCTGAAAGTGATCTCCAAAGAACCATTGTTATTTTGATTCATCCTAGTCTCATGAGAAAGCAAGGACCCATCAATTCATCTATTGAAAATTGAGATAGGTCTTTTGATTATTTAATTGCAATTATTATTGCATCAAATTTATTAGGAAGAATTCTAAGAACATTTTCTATCACCTTTTGATTAGATATATTTTTTGCATGTGTCTTCATTTGATTTACAATATTCATTACATTAATGATGAAGTGATCTACAGATTCTGATGAACTCATTTAAATATTTTCAAAATTCCTTCTTAATGTTTGTAATTTTGTAACTTTTACTTTAGTTCTCCCTTGGTATGAATTTTCTAAGATTTCCCAAGCTTTTTTAGAACTAGTTGTTGAAGCAATCCTAGAAAACATAGTATCATCCATTGCTTACACTGAACAAAAAATAAAGCTTCAAAATCTTTGTTTTTGTTTTCCTTAATTTCTTTTTGTGTTTGTGTTAAAGTAGACAAATCTTGAGGTTTTACAAACCCATTTTGAACAAACTCCCATAAATATTGTGAGCAAAACAATGTCCTCATTTTTATTGCCCATGTATCATAATTTTTACCTATAAATAATGGAATTTGAGGTTGGGTTAAACTACTGGTGGATTCCATGATGTTATCTCTCCTTCCCTTATTTCTTTAAACTATACCTTACTTTTCATGCATTGACACTTATCATCTTTTTCATAAAAAATAAGATTTAACTTTATTTAATCCTAGAAATATTAATACAACATTAAAAGAAAAAATCAGGACTAAATTTAGCACATACTATCCTTTCCTTAAAGATAAATCCTTCTTCCACAATTTCCTTATTTAAGATTCTACAACTTCAGCTATAGTTGATAGCTTTTGCAATGCCAACATATCTCTTTAGCTTTCAACTTTAACTTTTATTTTTGCACACATGATCAACTTGCACTAGTAAACCTAGCTCTGATACCAATTTGAAAAATAGAGCAAAGACAAATAGAAAAAAAAAAAAACCAAAAATGCTATAGCTCAAAACAAAATACTTTTTAATTTGATTGATGCCAAAAGGCTACAACATACTTGTTTAAATAGATACAATGTAATAGTCTACAATGACAATGAAAGGAAACTTCTATTTAGCCATACAGACTGAGATGGAAAATACTAAAACAAAATATGAGTTTGGATTGGAAAATTCTAAATGAAACTATAGAAACTATGGGATAAATTAGAAATGTCTTTCCAACAGTTTGGGAAAATAAGCACAATATGTTGAAGCTCAAACTATCAAGTGGACAGAACCAAATCATATTTTTAATCTAAAATAAAAACTTGAAAATAAAAAATATATCAAATGTTGTAGGAATACTATTAGTACCATGTATCATTATACTTAAAATTCTTGCAATTAGAAACTTGTACTGCACCACTTGACAACAACTACAATCTAGAGAAGGTCTACAAGGTGTGATCCTAAAATATATGGTAATGTTGGTAGGGAAACAAATAGACTATAATAATATAGGATTCTCACCCTCTAACTAGAGGGTGTTTTCCTAGCATTTGTGACATGTTTGAGTGATTTGTATTTTGTATTATCATTTATTTTAAAGGCCCCTTAAGTAATTTTAATATCTTTCCCATAAATATTTACTACGTGTTAGAACTATAAAATTCTGAAATTTTACAGTCTATTTCATTCAAGAGTTCCAACATTGAGTCTTCATCATAAGAATAAAGTTCCCTCTTTGTATTGTCTTGCTTATTTTCTGTCATGTGACCTATCTGAATTCATCAAGTATTTCATTTTTCATTAAAAGACCCGAGTTGGAAAGACATGATAAAAGTCTCCCTAACCCGATTTTTCACTAATATATGTTTGTTGTAGACTATTGGTAGGACAATTTTCTTGTTTTGGTGACAAAAGGAGTCATTTCGGCAAAGGGAATAATTGTCGGAGTGAAGTCATAGCGAATACATTGTGTTTCGCAGACTGGTGCATGTGGAAGTATATTGGTCAAGCTAAAAGTATTTAGGAGGATGCCCTGGTGAACTATTTTTTCTTGCCAACAGGCATCTATAAAAAATATATTGGCATATGCTGGGGCATCGTTGTAATGTCATAGCAAGATCATTTTGTCTTACTGACTAGCATGTAAAGGGGTTGTTTCAGCCAGACTGATTGGTATTGGCATGAACTCATAACGAAGTCATTTTGTCTTATCAACTGGCTTGCAAACAAATGTTTTGGTAAGGTTTATGTGCATCGGGGAAGGTCTTAGCGAAGGGGCCATTGTTTGGCTGAACCAAGTTCAAGGGTATTCAAAAGCTATCTGTGAGAAGCTATAGATTCTTGCTGAGTTAAAATTTATGCCGATGGAGATGTGCATCGCCAAAAAAGGAGGTTTTCGGTATGAGCTTCACTGAGGTTTGAAAGATATAACGATAAAATATTTCGGGGTGAGTCTTGCTGAATGGAGTAATCTGGAGGAGTGATTTTGGTAAGACATTTAGTGTTGGTATAAGTCTTTCTAAGTTCTCAGGGTCTTTCTGATTGAATTTATTTCATCGGTAGGATTATTTTCATCGGCGAAAGGGTGATCTCGTCATAGCGGCTGGAGAATATTTTGAAGAGTACATATCGGTAAGATGCAAAGGTATCTACATAACATCTCCTCGACTTTGAAAGTCACAGTGAAGCGGGTGAAATGAAGATTGCATCGGCAAGAGTATAAATTCATCTTGGTGACCCAAGGAAAATGAAGACTTTTGGTGAAGTAGGATGAAGTCTGCGAGATATCTCCCCAACATTTACAGGTTATGGCGAAGAGCATAAAAATAAAGGATTTCAGTCGATGTGAGAACATTAATGTCTCAGTGACTGGAAAATGCTTTGAAGAATGCATATTGGTATGGCACCATGAAGTCTATGTAATATCTCCCTGACTTGAAGTTGTCATAGCGACATGAAAAATAGAAGCAATAGCCATCAATTAGATTCTAGGTGTCGGCAAGAGCACAGAGTGTCTTGGAAAATGGTGTAATGAACGTTAAAAAGGGATTTCACCCCAGATTTGAAATTTTCTCATCGATAGGACATTTGATGTGGCAATGCCAGTTTCAAAGGAGGCTTCATTCATGCTTCATTAATGGCACGATGGGATAAAATAGTAATGACAGTAGTGTTTTAATCAATTCTTCATTTATGAATTGATTGCTGGTGAATTGGCATGCTGAACAAAGAACAGAGATATTTTTTCAGTCTAAGGAGCTCGAGCAGAATATTGTAAGTAATTGATTCTTTGTTTTTCACATTTTGATTCTGTAAGTTTGAAAATGGAGTCTTCTGGTTCTAGAAAGGGTAAGGGTAGAAATCTTGGTGAGAGTAGTCAATCGAAGGGAAAGAAACAAAAGACTAATATGGAGCATGGAGGCACTGAAAGGAGGTTGAACCAAGACCTCATTGATCAACTACCTGGTTCAGGGCCTAAAGCTAGAAGGTCTGCACAACTTAGGGCAGAGGTTGATAAGCTAGATGATAAATGCAAGTTCATAGGTGATGTCTGGACTGTTGTAAGAGGGTATGAGCTTTTCAATTTCCACTACCATAGGAGGAACCGTTTTGAGCTAGTTTGTAATCCATGGAAGTTGAATGTAGGGAAATTGGTGTGCCCTAATGTATTTGTTAATGTTGAATTGGTAAAATTACTTGCTAATCATTATTATCCAAATCATAGAGCTATATGTGATCCTTCTAGAAAACCACAGATACATGTTTCAAAAGAAGCAAGTGGTGAGGTTTTCAAATTGGAAGGGTTTTGCAACGAGGAAATTAATTGTGAGGAGTTGCAGAAGGAATTTTCAAGAATGGATACAAGTTACAAGGGTTGGAGGTTACCAATTCATAGGGTTAAACAAGGTAACAAGCCAGAACCTCTAGAAGATAGTGAAGGGCCTCCCTATCATGTAGATTTGTTTGAACCCTAAATGAAATACACATATTTTTCAGTGTGTCAGGTGTTGGGGATGGATGCCCCGGAATTCATGTCAATGGTGCCAATGGTTATCACAGGAGATATTCAATATCACAATTCTAGGCCATTTGATTATGCTTCATATATTTCTAAGGAGATTGACTCAGGGTTGATAGCTATAAAGGGTGGAGCTTCTATTGTTCATCTTAGAAATTATTCATTGTTGATGCATTTAGTGATATATTTTGGATAGGAGTTAGGGGTATGGCCTTCAAAAATGAGAATTTCTCAAATTAGCAAGGAGGGTGAGGTATTGCATGTTCAATTGTGGACTGCTATTTGGGACAACAGGTTTGCTGGTTCTAGTTTTATTCATTTTGAAGAGCATTTTGTAAAGACATTGTATAAATTATATCATTATCCTTGTAATTATTCATTGACTAATGAGATCAAAAGATTCCTTCGGCCTAAAGACTTCAATGGGTCTATTGATCATAACTGGGGAGACTGGTATTGTTTGGAGGGAGCTACTGTAATCAGAGTGTATGGATTTCAAGATGCTCCTCTTATTCTACCAAGGACAATTCCTAACAGGGTTGCATATTTGGAAATTGTTAGACAAATGGATTATTGTAGTGTGATGCATTTCAATTCTTTTGGGAAGCAGGCTTTTATGCCTAGTACTTTGTGTTTTGGTGATTTCACTATATTGGCTAAAGAGGGATATAATTCAATCCTTGACAAATTGTTGCATTATAATATGAAAAGAGGACCAACCAGGAAAAACTTTGACCCTGTTAAAGGATATACCAATTTAGCCAAAGAAAGGATTAATTTTGGAGGGTATCAACATGTACCTTATCCTTTTGATGATATGACCAGAAATCTAGATGAAGATGAAGTAGAAATGGTAGTTGAAAGATATAACCAAGAGCTACAGGATATTGAGCTATTGTCTTCTAGAGATGAGGAAGCACCAAGAGCTAATGTGCCACAGGGTAAAACATAAAAGGTATCCAGAATGAGGACTCAGCAGTTGATGAGCTTAAAATATGCTCATAATTTGGATGTTATGATAAACTTTTAATGTCTTTACTTTTGTTATTTCATGGCTGTTTAAACTTTGTTGAAACCTTTTTATGGGGATATCCTATAGCATAATACTTTCATATTCCTATGGCTCATGGTGTTGACTTGATTGCATTTATTGCCCGTTGACTCCCTAAAATGGCTGGTATATCGTATACAGTTTTTGAATGATGAAGCAGATTTAAAATGTGTGATTAATGAATAGATATCGTGTATGTGCCATACACATTTTCTTTCGCATCTGTTACCTTTTGTTTTGTAGGTTGTTGAAGAATGATCGAGTCATGTGCAGCCGATCTCAGCCTTGCAGTAAAGACCATTTCCTGCACAACTTTGAGGAAGCTCCGGCAAAGACTCTTTGACCGAAACTATGGGAAAGAATTTTAATGACAGTCAATCTGGAAAGAGTGGAGCGCTAGATTCTCTCCAAATTGGGTTGAACGCATAAATTCATTATGAAGTTTGTTCCTTGATTTGGGGATACACTTTACTTCCACGTCTTCCTTTGATAAGATTAGTTAGCTAGTTGCTCTCCTATTTATAAATAAAGTTCTCCTCCTACGCGAGGGAGACAGAGGAGAGGATAGTTAGAATGAGTAAGAGATGATAGTTAGTAATTTAAAAGCATAGTAACAGCAGATATCATGTAAGAGTCAGTATGATAATGAGAAACAGAGTTTGTATGATCAAAGACAGAGTTTGTTGTTAGTTTCCACATCAATAAAGCAATGTATACCATTCTATTTTCATGAATAAAGTTCGATGAAGTTTTGAGTATAGCATCTGTGTAATCAGTAGATGCTTGCTAAGGGGGCCCACTTAGTAAGTATCTGTAGCTAGTTAGTTAGTTGTTATTTTATGTTGATCTTCAGATTAGCTTTCATCTTTGAAGTTTTTATACAAACTCAGTCTTATAGTGCTCCTACAGCATAGAGAGTCCATCCCTGTGACTGTTCCTGCAGCATAAGGCTGGTTCATAGTTTTTGTTTCAATCATAGTTATTATGGTTTCTATCATAGTTGAGTTAAAGAATTTTACATTACCATTTTGTGGCTTAGATAGAATTTCTTTCCAGTATTGTTTCTGCTAAGATTTGACCAAAACTAGTTCCTAGTGCATATATTTTGCCATGCCATTTAAAGTCTACATCCCCTAGTTTGACAAGTAAAATGAACATCCATAGAAAGATATAAGTCACCTGTTGGAATGTCCAATTCCCAGGAAAGGTTTTACTGTGATTTTCATATCCTTTTGTGGGCACGAGCCAGCAGTATGTTTTCCCAATTAGAGAACAAAGTATTGAAAGTGGTGATGTTGATACAAGGTACATGGAGTACAGGTCATTTGTCTCTGATGATGAGTTTATACATTCCCCAGAGTTCAAGGCATTCTTGTACAAGTAGAAGGGGAAGGAAATAAGAGAGAATGTTGATGATGTTACATCTAGAAATGAGGAACAATTGTTGGCTCAATTGAGAAGATGTGTGGATGATGAAATGAAAAATATGAATCCTGAAATGGGGAGAAAAATGTTGGAGAGTGTTGGTGTCATGATCTTTCCTGGCTGAGATTTAAATTTTGCATTGGTCTTTGATAGTTTCTTGAAGGGAAACAATGCTACTCACAAGCTTGATAAGGAAAAGGCGACAGAAGTGTATGCAGGCTCCAAGTATAATACTGAAGAGGGATCAATGTTGGTATGGGCTTTGTACCCACCCCATAGGAAATCAGTGGTACTTGATACAGAGAAGGAATTTGGCCATGTCCTGACTCTAAAGGCTGGATAAGCTAATCCTGTTGCTACTGCAGATATTGGGGTAAATATTGCAAAGCTGAATAAAGCACAAATTTAGTTGTTGATAAAAGAAAGAGAAATGTATAAAGACAATAATGAGAAATTGCTGAGAGAAAATGATAGACTCAAAGACTTGGTTGGTGTTTCAATGGGGACAACCAAAATGATCACTCAAGGAGAAAGCTCTCAGGCAAAAGACCACTGGGTAGGGTCAAGTGCTTATTCTTAGGGGAAGCATGATGCTATTGCTGCAATTGTCAAGAAGAGGTAGGATCATTTGACATCCTGGTTGAATAAATTGTGGGGAAAATACTCTCATACTCTTGCTGCATTGAAGGAGCACACAAGGATGGATAGATGAATCATGGAGAAATTTCATGAGTTGGCTCAAAGTGATGAAGCTAGTAGTTCTGCACTTGAAGCTGCAAATCATATAATCGATCGCTATCAAAATTTCCATGATGAAATGCAAGGGGATGAATAAGGGTTAATTACAGCTGCTGAGAAAACTATAATTACATTTTCTAATGATAATGGGGATTTGAAAGAAGCCACCAGATGGAAAAATGAATGTGAGTCAATGCTGAATGAAATCATGAGGATAGCTTCTGCAGAGGATACAACATTGGAAGAAGTGAGCAAGCAAAATGAGGAAATGGTCAAGATGGAAGTCACGATCTGGAATGCTGTTGGAGATGCAGACACATATGAGTGCCAGGATTATTTGGACCACCTCAATAAGACTCACTTATGGCTAAATAGAGCCTAGTTATTCTCTATCTTTTGTTTTATAAAATGTATTTTCTATTTCCGAAAGGATGCGTCCTTTCGTATTCTCAATGTATAAATGTCCATTTTGAAATCATTGTGCGGGCGAGAGGTAGAATAGGATAGAGAATAGAAAATACGATGGAACACCATGTTTCACAGGATTGAGACTCTAATTTATGTTTTGAAGCCATGGAGATATCAATGAAAATCATTTGATTTGTTGGTGTATTTTGGTGTCAATTGTTGTGTTGTGCCTATTGAAAGAATTATTTGAGTTGTCTCTAAGATTGATGTTGCTTGGTTATTTAGATCAACATAACAAGTTTATGTCTGGTTTATTAGTACGTATTTGTCGTATCTGTGTGATTTGTTGATAGGTTCTTTCAAGGAAGGATTAAATCCTTTTGATTAATCACATTAATTAGGAAATTTTATTTAGATCATTAGGAAGAACTTAATAATCACAACCTTGCATTTTTATACTGGTTATAAATAAAATATGCCAAACAATTTGAATGAATCCAGAAAGAAGTCAGTTGTTTAAGATTTCATTTGACTCCGTATATTATATAAGGCACTAGTCTCATTGTTTCCATCATTTAGTTTTATTCATATTTCTTACATCTGTTAACTAAGCATATTAGGGTTTAGTTTTGAATGCTGGTATACAATATATACCAAATTTGTTTTATTTTGTCCATTCCAATCTGCCATTGTGGACAAATCATGGCATGAAGAGAAGGTCAATAGTCAAGCCTACTTCATTTGTTATAGGTACACCTGCCTAGGTCTAGCAACACTTGGAGAGTAGAAGGTTTAATTGTTTCAAAACCTTATTTTCTTACCCTAAAATGTCGTGGAAGCTTGGCAGCCTTTCATGGTTCAAACCTACATTTTTGAGAGCTAACACTACATACATTCTAATTATGTAAATTAGACTGCTATGTTAGTTCTATCTTTATCATTAATTTACTCTCAAACTCCTACAAGCCTATGATATTCCATGATTTGAAAACATGTTGCCTCATCCTAACTATCTAAATCAAGTATACAAGAATGGTTTGATGGATCCATTGTAGAACAATAGAATAAATATTTTGGTGTGATGGATCAATTGTAGAACAATAGAAAAAACACCATTCTATTTTGTTGCTCAATAGGTTCAAAGAGAGTGTTTTTGAAGAGAATACTGGAAATTTGATTTGTCTAAATGAGGGGAGATTGATATGATAGAAATATTATGGTTTAGTTTTATGTAGGACTGCAAGTTTATAGTATGAAAGAGGATACATGTCCATTAAGGAAAGTTGAGAATTTGGGGGAAATGTCCATGTGTTAGCCACAACATCACGAAAAAAGGTGAAATAAACTAAAAGAGCTTCAAGAGAGGTGCAAGACACATTTGTAAATGGTGATCCAATGAATCCTTTCCATTGGTAAAGACTACAACAAGGAGAGGGGAAGAGCTACAATTCTATGCCTAAAGTAATTCTTTTATTTGTAAAATTGTAACAAAAATATCTTTTCCATGACAAAAAGAACTATAACAATAGACGTAGTATACAGTGCTTCATGATAAAATGAATGTGGAAAACCAAAAAGCAGTAAACAAGAAAAACCAAACATTTAATGGTGCAAATAGTTTTTATAGTCTTGCATCCCCTATTGAACAATGTGTGTTATTAATGGACAAAGTCTTTCGACCTCTATGCAAATAGGTAATTCCTTTGGCGCAATTATAAACCCCACACAAATGTTCCAAATTTGAATTAAAATTAAATATAAAAGGGAAAAAATATATTATCAAAAAAGGATGGTAACTAAAATAAAAATTATAATCTAATTTCAAAATCGATGATTACAAAGGAAAAGGTGTTAAGAGTTTTTGGGAAGAATAAAGAGGAGAATTTTAGAAGCATTAATTTATTTTATATCAAAAGGAAATATGTAGAGTAAATATAGTGTTGGGTTTTGGAAGGTTTTGAATATTTTTATATAGATAAGATATATTTAGTATTGATATTTAACAAACAATCAAAGAATAGTTATATGAAATATCAATATGAAGGTTAAAAAAATAGTTACATATTTGAAATTTGTAACACAAATATAATTCATATAATTAGAATTGATAATAAACTATTAAAAATTATAAATAAAAGAGACAAGCAAGTGAAAAGTTAGACAAGTGGCATAAAATTGAAGATCATCTCCCAAGAGAGATTTGAACTATAATATCTTTTCCCTCTAAATCATTGAATTAGATATTTTTCTTAACTATTCTCGCTTTTTAAACTATTGAACCTAACCAAAAAGATATCAAATAGCTTCTAGAAAATCCTCTATTTGGAACACCTTATGGGCTTGACTATATGGGATTTCTTTTATATTTTCCTAGAAATGGTATGATGAAAGGAGGTGAAATGTAGGAAAAATAGGGTTTGTAAAAATGAATCAACAAGATGATAAACCACTACTTTTCACTTGTCATTTCATTCAATTATGCATAGAAGAACATCAAAAAACACACCTAACTATTATAAAAGTAAAAAGGTAGATTTTAAGATGCTAAAATGAGGTGTCCCTTTTTGGAAAAGTGTTGTTTCGGGCCTCACTGAGGACTCATTCGCCTAGTGGTGAATGGGTCCCTACTAGGGATCTAGAAATTTGATTTCCAGGTTCTATTCTTCAATGTATGCACTCCAAGATCCTAGGTTTTTAGCTCTTGAAAGTCAAAAATAAATCTTTTAGCTTAGTCTTTGTGGTCTTCCAAGAAATATAAAAACTTTTACAAATTTGTAACATTGAAAAATTTTGTTCTCCACTTGATCTTCAACCTAAAACCTGTATTCACACATCATGAGAGAAGAAAAATTGTTGTTTGTTAGGGAATACGGATTTTCCTTTATCAGACCCAATTTTGGTAATTAAACCTTATGATTAAATTATGCATAAAGGAAAGATGAATGAACAATGTAATGCCACAACTCACCAATCCTCAATTGAACCTTGGAGTAGAAATCTAAAACTTAGCATGAAATGGTCTCAATGAGAGTAGATCTTGATCATGAATTTGATATACATAATGACTTTGAACATTTGGACTTGATCGCCAATGTTACACATCACATTAGCTCAACAACATGCATAATTCACTATGCCTTTGACATGATGATATGATCTTTGATTACTACAATAAAACCTTGATAATTTTCCCTTGAATTCTCTATAGTACTCTTGTGAAAGTTCTCTTATGATAACTTGAAATTTTTAGGTGAAACTATGTAAAATAACCTTTTATTTATACCTAACTTAATATTTAATCTCAAAATTCAAATCACAAAAGATGACATTAGATATAGGATTTTGAACTAAACATTTTTGGGGATAGGGACTCTCTTACACTTCAAGGGTTTTGTACTTAAAAGGAGAGAGGAATCCCACAAACCTTGATGGCTCACTCAAGAATATTCCCTTGAGATTCCAATGCAAAGATGACTAAAATATATCTAAGGGGAATGTCCTAGATGAAAATAATTGATAAAAGATATTGAATACTAATGTAAAACTAAGAAAATGCACTTTTTTTGAAAACACATTGTGATATGCAAAATGAACTAAAAATGCAAGTAAATTGTAACAAAAATTAATGAAACTAAAGAGGTGCACCTGAAAACTAGAAATTGATGTAGATGAGCTTTGGAATCCTGTAAAAAACACTATTGAATCCTATTGGGACACTTATGCCAAGCTAGGC
>VDFB02127245.1:0-15395 GCA_007258455.2 Sequoia sempervirens | reverse complement strand
CCCAACCCTTGAAAAATCAATGATGCAAATGATAATGGGAAAAATTAGCTCTCAATATGGAGAGAGTAACTTTGCATGAAGATTGTGGATGGTAAAATGAGGAATGAGACCTCCAATTTATAGAATGATAGGATGGATAAATATGCAAAATGGGTGAATGTGGGACAAATATTCAACCAATAGGAAGGAGCCACTTGTCCAAATGTGAGTGGATGGAGGATGTGCAAGTTTTGGTCAATGTGCCAATAAATGATATTATGTGGCCTTTTCAAATTTCAAATTTGGCTTGATGGAGGGAGAAAAAGGGGCTTAAATGCCAAGTGGGGGACATGTAAGAGGAGAATTAATGCTATGTTGGAAGGGACAAGTCAACTTGATTTGAATTCAAACTTGAGGGAATATTCTCCATGGATTCCTTGTTGAGGGAAAATGAGGATTTAATAAATGAATTAATTGATTTATTTGTGCAAGTGGGAAAATCTAGAGAATGTGACATGCATTAGATTAGATTTAATCTTGATTTAGTTAATTAAAAAGAGGATTAGGTGATTTGACCCATTTGATTTAGATTTAAGGATTAAGCTAAATCAAAAAGGAGATGAAATATGTTTTTAGGTTTAATTAAATGAAGATTTGATTTTTTTAATCAAAGAGGGTGATGTTAGGATTAAATAAAATAAAGTTTATTTATTTAATTTAAATTGATGAATTTAGAGATTGAATTTAATAAACTTGATTTATTTGATGAATGGATGAATATGAATTAGTTAAATGCATGATGCTAATTTTGCATGTTACACATGGTCACGCTAAAAAGGGGACATTACAGTTCACCCTCCCTAAAATTTCTTGTCTCCAAGAAATCTCAAGAGAAAAATAAAACACAAGTCCACCCAGATCTGAATAGATCTGTGTAATGTCCCTACAATCACCAAACGACCTCTATAACACCAGCACTAGCACAACCTACTGACTCATCTCAATCCCAAAACTGTAATGGTGGCTCTGATGCAACCACACTATTGGAAAGCCAATACCTATCACTTCCTGTTGTGCCATTCTGATACCACATATCTCCAAAATGCAATAAGTCTCCAAATCCTGAAAATAATAATCATCATGAGAGAATCAGGTAGAAAACCTGTCAAACCCATAATCACCATCATGAATGCTAACTACTCCCTGGAAAGAAGTCGGATCATCATGTTGTACCTTGTCAACATCAACATCATCAGAACTATGCACTTGAAGCAAGTCATGTACGTGTGGGTCAAACACGAAACTGTATGCGCTCTGCACTATGTACACATCAACAAACTCCTCCATGAGCTACGTCTGACATCCCGAAACACTAGCAGGACTCCAAACATCTCTATCACTACTCAACTCAAGACTAGGGTCTAGAGTACGATCAACATCCAACTCAAAAAGAAGATTATCATAGGCCATAATAGCATCTGCCTCGAATAAAGGATTGTTCACAAAATAAACAACACCTCCAAACATCTCACGTTTCATCTCTTGAACCACCTCTTTCTCCCCATCCAAATCTGAACTATAGCATGAGGCTAAATCAGGATCACTCCCCTCGTAATCAGCTACATCATGTGTGTTGTCATCAGTGCACACATCAACATCTAAGGTAATACTACTATGTACCTCATCAGATGTCTCAGAAGATGTTGTAGAAGCCATATCCTTGTACACTTCGTCTTCCACAATAACTAAATGTCCATCCCAAACATTATCTTGAGATTTCCTACTAACAAGTGAATTATTTGTAGTGTCCTCAAGAGACTCAACCAAAACTTCATCCTCTACTAACTGTCCATTGTCAAGTGTTGGTTCAAGAGGTGTATCATGTGCCATAATTTTTGTCCCATGGCTGCAATGTAAATCAACATGTGTATAAGCCTCCTTAATCCCAATGGACTCATCATGGAATCCTCTTTGTCCTTCCAAAGGATGTGACTCATGAACCCCAACATCCTCATGCAACATGTGCATCTCTAAGTTTGCCTCCTTCTTAGCTTCTTCTTCAATGCATCCATGTGTCAAAATGAGGTCTTTCTCAAACTTCTTTACCTCATTATATGTGCATTGGTGGTTAGGCTCCTGAAAACCTTTGCAAGTGAATCATAGACCTTGTCTTCTCATTTCATTTTTTCTCATTATGGGAGTTTCTATAACCTGATCATTGAGTTTAAATGTAGAACCATCTTCATAATCAGAGTTAGTAGTTCTACCATACCTACTCACACTATGCCCATGACTAACTTTTGTCCCTTTAGATGAAATTTTCTCCTTATACACCCTCCTAATGTACTTTACCAACCCAATATTTTCAGGCCTCATGTTGACAACCAAGCTCACAAAATTGTTAAGAAAGTATTGTGCTTTAATTCTATCTAGAAAACTCTGATAGTCCTCAAAGAGTTGAGGAGCTTCTCATTCATAACTTTTCCTCATTTTGATGGAATCATGTTCAATCTCTTCCCTAGATTTCCCTACAACTGTAGTAACTCATAACTAAATCTTATGAGTGATGGCCACTATAATGATGCAATGTGAGCTCTTTGAGTATTTAATTCAAACCCCAACAGGATGGCAGGAAATTGCTTTGATACCATTGTGATGAGCCTTCATAGTTTTGATCTCAAAAACGCTGATTAGAGGCTCAAGGAATATCATCAAACAATTCACACGTAATATCTACCCTTGCTAGTCTATGTTTTTAGATTATTAAACTTGCTTGTAATGATTTCAAATGTGGTCTAATGCTTGCAAATCAACACTAAAATGTCTACACAATGAGCTAAAGTGTGAATGCAACTCTTTGGATCCTTCCCAATGCATATGTACCATCAAGACATGATAAATTGACACTTACATCCAAGAAATTTTTTTACAAACATGTATCATGAGTCCTCCAATTCCTTTATTTATTTGCAAAAATATATATTCAAATCTGATTACAATACTTTGCTAAATGTCTGGCTTCCACAATGAAATATGATGATAACAAAAAGGTAGAGAAACCTAGGATGATTTGTAGTTGAGCAAAAGAATTTGATTGATCCTTGAGAGGCCGTGTCTTCCCTTCTAAATGCTATGAATGGTCTTCTAAATGCCCAACAAAGCCTTGAGATTTTAATTATGATTTTTGGTGCTCTCTTTCACAAAATCGTGCCCCCTCCTTAAGTGCCCAACATGTACTAGATTTCAAATCTTTTAACAATCTAGAGCATGCATGAAATTCGTCCTTGTTCCAATTATAAACTCCTCCTACTGTTGTGGCAATTTTGAGAAAACAAACTCAGGTTACAAAGCAAAATTAGACTTATTCTAGGCTGCCCCTGTTCCGAGTTGAAGCCACCAAATTTAAATTCATTTCAGCCTTAAAGCCCCTCCAATAACCACCAAGAATTATTGTTAAACGCCCAGAGGTAGGGTGCTCCCAAACCCAAGAAAAAATGATGCCAAAAATGAGGCTCTATAAACCAAAATATGAGTATATAATGTGCAATTCGACTTCATGAATTGACTTAAAATAACCAGAAACATTACTCAAAAACTCTTCTATAATCACCTCAATGAAATCTCCAAAACTTAACTCTTCAAAAATATTTCACGTAAGGCACCAAGATGGTTCCCAAAAGGGGGGCTTAATTGGCCACTTTTTTTCTGAAATCAAGAAATGTTGACCTTGGACATGAAATTGAGGATAGTTACACTCAAAATTTTGAGATGGAACAAAACAAGGATCGAAGTGCTCTGAGTCTACTTTCTAAACTACTAATTTATTTTGAAAATGGTTGAGATTAAGGGGTTCAACAAAGGGATGTACAGAAATTGGTGTTGTTTTGTCAGAAAACATAACATAGCAACTCTTGTACTAATTCTAGCACTAAGAAATTTTTGTAGCATTTTTAAAATCACATACTAAAAGTTAGCTAATAGCATCTAGTTATGCAATAATTATTGAATAATTTTAATGTAACATTTGATTTTTACTAATTTTTGCTAAGTACTTCCTAAAAGAAAAATTTCAATAGTTCCTACCATACAAAGTTTGAAAATAATTTTTTCTTTTTTCAAAAATTTTTAGAATGGAGTCTAGTTTCTAAAAATGTAATTTATTTGAAATTTTGATGAACGGTTAATTTATAACAAAAAAAACACTAAACACTATTTTTTGGCAAAAAACAGACATACAAACAAAAGAAATTATGGATGAAAGGCTTAACATTGTCAAAAAGTGAAAAAAATTACATCGTTGGATAGCTAAGAGAGAACCTAACATTAACCATGTTTTCGATTTTGTTGATATTGAACTAGATGCAACCTTGATGATGAGAGTAATTTAACCTCGATTATGTGAAAATTAGAATTTTCAAAAACACGCTTTTGGCCTTGTTGGAATGTCTTCCAAGCCTTTGCTGGTATTCCAAGGAATTTCAAATCCTTTTTCTTTTTTAACTCGCTATAACGCGAAAGGCTTTAAAAAATCATAAGTGGCTAGAAATTATAACACCCAACTTCATGCACCTCACCACCTCTTGGCCACACAAATTTGGTGCAATGAGAAGTCTGAAGTAACTACTCCAACCTGCAACAATAATTTAGACGATATTTCACACCCTCAAAATTGCATAACCAATGAGATTTTTTGATCCCAATGGCTGGAAATGGAAAAAACCTTGGCTGGCTCCTTCACCAAATAATCATATCAAACAAATAACAATTCCTGGATGCAAAAGAATGAGCTCTTAAGTTCCTTTTTTTTTTTTCTTGTGAGAGTTCAAACACTTTCCTTGCCAATGTGGGATAAAAGATATATTTCCCACTTTAATTTTTCACTTAAAGCACTTTATAAAATTAAAGCGACTTTATTATTATAAACTTACATTATAACTTTATAATATCATTTAAATGTTTTAATTATTCCTTAGTCACTTGAAAAATCAATTAAATGAGGGTCATGGCCCCATTGCACATTATAATTGCACTTTATATTTAATTATTAATAAAGTATTACCTTATTAATAATTAAAATAACATAACTCCATAAATACTCACTATTTCTCAATTCTGTCTTAGCCAAGGAGTTAACCACTACATCCACTGTACATCTAATTTCCATACTAAAAATAGTAAGGGTCCCTCTCTATCAACCATTGATTTACTATAAATAGTAAATCCCTCATTATATGATCAGACCAATGGTTTAAAGGTTTGACACTGCAAATGAAGCCTGTTTAGGTGCCTTACTATAGATATAAACCCTGACTATCCTGAAATAGTCACTTACTATAAATAGTAAGTGTTCCAAACTGAGTCCAATGAAGGTTAGACCTGAACTATCACCGATCACTGTAGGTGAAGCCATATCAAATACTACCAAATAAGACCCCCTAACCATCTACTCTAGCCTATGAAGGTTAGGAATACGCTAAACCATCCACAATCATGGTCACACTAAAAAGGGGACATTATAGAATATTTATAATCTCTCTCATCTCCTTGCTTATAGTCTATTTTCTTCCACAATATTCTTCCTCTATTTTCCTTATATATTGTATTACACTCTCAAGAGGTAATTTTCCTTTATTTCACTTAAGCAAGCATTTGTAAACTCTAAAAAATGAGATAAGATACTCTTTCATAAAAATTACAGCATGAAATTTTATGCAAAAAAGAGTAAGGATCCTAGTCCAAACCCAGTACCTCCTCCAACAACATTGAAAACTAAAAACTCTTGAAAAATTCTACAATTGTCACAAAGAAAACTATATCCCATAGCTAGCAAGACTTCTCACTACTAATTACTAAGAGATAGTTCCTTATTTTCCAACCAATAAAGTGTGAAAATTGAGCTAAATATTCCATCTGTGTCTTTAGATTCCTAGCAAACAAGGGGAGTTAAAGAATATATTCTAGGATTAGAAGTTTCCCAATCAATTCTAGGTCAGTTTTGATTGATGATTCTCATGCACCTTTGTCCAACCGCTATACTAAAATCAATCTTTTTCTCATAATATTTAGTTTTGTAGACAGTCTTCATGATTTTTGTGGAATGTAATTTAGTTATCTTCTCTTTACTCTCCTAAGCTCTTCCCACTCAAGTTGCTTAGGAAAAAAAATTAAATTGTAAATTTCTTGTAGCTAGACACATCCAGATATGTTGTCTTTTATTTTTGTGGTAGGAAGAGTTTACCCTACAATGCCCACTTTTTCACAGTTACAATGTTTTATTTTGTAACTTAAGTCTCACCTTTTCATGGGTAAAATAGTAATTGAAGATTACTTTCCTGTTTGTACCCCATTCTATTTGCATTAAAACAAAAACTCTTAGAAAGATATATCTTAATCCTTTCAATCTAGCCACATGATGTCTTTGTGTCTTATATTTTAAGATTCAATACCCTATGTCAACATACAAAGCCATGAAAGACATAATTGTTTTAAAGAGAGTTGACTATGTAGTGAAGAAAATAAAAAGCATTACCTAAATGAACCTTCAGTTAGCGTGTCCTAGACCATTGAATGTTTAGGATTTATAAATGATTTGTCCTAGTGTAGAGGCTTTAGCTTGGCCTACAAATTTCCATCATCTTCTCAGGTCACATTATTTTTTCTGTAGATTTTATAGGACCTAAATTGCAAATGCAACCAGGGGAAAGTGTGTTTAATTATATCAATTTAACTATCCCTTTCAATTATTAATTGTCCAACATTATGAGCATTGGTAAATAAAAATGACAGTTGCTTGTAGTTTTGACTTTATAGAGCTGAAACGAATCAAGAAGCACAATCTTAATTACCTCAAATATTTTGGAGAGGAATTTATGTAGACTGCCTATTTTTTTTATTTAAATAAAACATCTGAATCTTTTCTAAGGGTTGCAATATATAGTTCAAATTAGTGATTTTCAATATTAATGGGATACAATTTAAGGGTCAATTAAATTGAGGACAATTAGTTTTCACAATATTTTTATTTTAAAAATTTATATTTACAATATAATATTATTATAAAAATTGTAATTACGCTTAAAGGCGTGTCTTATTTGAGAATTATGAAGCCAATAATGAAATCAACGGTCAAGAGTTCATTACAGGAATGCAATACGGTTGATTTAATCTTATCCATAGAATGTTTTTGAGTGTTGTAATTAATAAATGTCATTTTCTGTTAAATGTTATTTAATTCCCGCCGTCATTACAGCCTCCACTTGCAAAGGTTGACACATTTGTAACCGTTGATTCTCGAAAGGAATCTTCATGTCACGCCTACAAACGAAAATATCCTAGTTGCTTCTCATTTAACTCTGCTTTTCTCCACGTACGCAGCGTAACAGTTAATACATAATTTATGGTAGATGGGGAGGTAAGCGCTCGTGAAAGGCATTAGGCGGTGCTATGGTTTTCTATCTTCTCATCGGCATCATTGACAACTCGACACAATTTGTGCAGAAACTAGAAATGAGGGCTTATATCGTCTGCTGAAAGGTTTTTCAAACAAGGGCTTTTTTTTATTTCCCTCTTTTTACTGTTTATTGAGTTTTAATAAGCATACCCTAAAACCATGTCGATATTTTATTTTCAGGCTACAACTCGCAAAATTGGAGAAGTGAAAGGTCAATACCAGCGAGGAAGAGTTTGGAGGAGTGGGGACCAATAGCGGGCGGAAAGCAGCAAAAACCGCTGACAGCGTTATAAAATTTGGGCGGAATCTTCAGCTAAGTTCTGTGATAAATTGCATCATCTTTAATATCAAACTGCAATTCCTTCCTACGAGTCCCTCTATACGTACTAAAATGCCTTCATCCCAACATCTGCCATTGTTACAGATATTCTTTCTACATCTGAATGTAGACCAAGAGGAAATGCTAAGAGTATTTGACGCGCCAAACCCCATGTGACTGACTGTACATGTTAATCAGATACTGTATAGGGAACTATCTGAATAACAAGTCCCCTCACGGTTGGGTTAGTCATTCTCACCCAGCACCAAATGTCCCCATGCACTCCAAGCACACTGGGTGTGTTTGCCTTGATTTCAATGTAACCCATAAAAAATCTTAAAGAAATACTAAAACACTCCTTAAGGAAAACTTCAAAATTATGTATTTCATTTAAAATCCTTTCGCATTACATTACAGACAAAGTATATAGCCCATGTTGATGGTGACGTGTCATGTGCTCTTAATATGATCATGCAAAGTGTTTTCTTGATAATTATTACATTATCAAATGATCAATGCAGCTTCTAGCTACTGTTAACCTTTGTTAAAGACTGAAAAGATCCATGCCATTTTCCTTCACATTTTAATATTTTATACATTCTTTTGGAATTTTAAATGTTAACCCTTAAAAAAAGAATTTACTTGTAGAAGTTTTCTTTCTAGTGTAATCTAATGTAGAAGGCTTTTTTCATGTATACAACAAACTAGTTTCTCTGTTAGGTGGAATTGTCAAGTATGTTATAAATAGATAGATTCAGCATTGAAGTTTCCTTGAAGGGGCAGCAGAGGAATATCTTAACAGAATATTTTATATAAAGAAATATGAAATTGCTTGGGAATGTGGAAACCAAGGCTACAAATGTAACTTTTAACAGAAAAATGATTTCTGAAATGCAGGCCTTTGTACTTGAAAATTTCTTTGGCGCAGGAATATCAAAGAGCATCGAAGCTCTTACTGGCTCGTGGGTCCCTGAGCATAACTTTTAATCATGCCATTTGTGCCAGAGCATAAGCTTCTAGTCTTGATCAATCAAGTTGATATGCAAAACATGTCCTGCATTTTCTGACGAGATCATTGCTTTCCATCCCTCTTTTGCCATATTAACTCTCCAGTTCCAAGCATATGTTATGTGATAGGTCCCTTTGAAAGATCATTACATCTAGAAAGGGGCATAACCATCAAAATAAATTATCTGATGGATGGCATTTTCTTTACTTATGGACTAGGCTTAATGCGATCATTTAGTACAGCATGCAATGCATGTTCCCGATGTCCTTTAACACAGCAGGTCTTTGCTCAAATGAGTAACAGGTATTGTATTTTGTTTTGCAAAGCATGTGTACTTATTGTTTATTAGCAAACACTCCCATGCCCCCTTATTGCTTTCAGTTTTGTTTACTTTTTGAGTATTTTGTGTTTTCACAAGCTTTGCTTTTATCTTCATGGATGATGAGCGTGATGCAGAGGACGCCATCAGAGGGCTGGACAAAACAGAATTTGGCAGGCAGAGACATCGACTGTGTGTGGAGTGGACAAAGGTTCCTTGTTTTTTCTTTAGGCTTTTTCTAATCTGATAGACTTGGTGTTTCCTGCACAGGGAAAAATCAGTTATTATGGATCAAGGTTCCTTTCTCTTTTAGCTTTTTTTTTTTGTTCAGTCTTGGTATTTCTTATCCAAGGAAAAACAATTATTAACTTTGCCACTCTATATGTTCATAGTGTATATTTTGTATTTTTTTTTATAATTATTTTTATTTTTTATGGCCTTATAGGTGTGATGTTTCCTGCACAAACTTCAATCTTATGTATTCTTGTAGCACTCTGTTGTTCATCATTGAATTTGTGTATTATGTTTTTTAGATACATGAAGTAAGGAAATATTTATTCCTATTCGCATACTAAGTTACTCACATTTCTATTGAATTTTGTACCTCACAGCAACCGGAAGGAGGTAGTCATCGCTCTGAAAATGGCAAACAATCATCCAGAAATTTTAAACCAGCAAAGACATTGTTTGTGATAAATTTTGATCCTACTAATACCATGGTTAGGGACCTTGAAAAACATTTTGAGCCATATGGATAGGTGCTCAATGTAAGGATGAGAAGAAATTTTGCTTCAATTCAATATGAATCACAAAAAGAAGCAACAAAGGCTTTGAATTCCACTAACAACAGGTTAGTTAAACTGTCTTGTTTACAATTTGTAAATTCTATTTTATTGCAATTGTGGTATTTGGTTAGATGCATGCTACTTAACGTTGTTTAACAGGAGCTTTTTTGCATTGAATTACTTGCGTTATAAGGAGATTTAAGTAAGAATGTCTTCTCTCGGTGGTTGCTATTAAAGTTATGAAGACCATGTTATCAAAGAGTTTGCTTAGTTTCTGCTATTTGTTTTCTGGCTTCATAAGTATTATTAAAGGATATTAATGAGAAAAAAATATTTAGTTGGTCTTTGACTAACTTTATTAGTGGGCATGAGCAGCAAAGTGTTAGATAAGGTTATATCAGTGGAGTATGCTCAGCGTGATGACGGTGATAGTAGGGGAAATTATGGGAGGTCTGCTGAAAATCGTGATCGATCTTTAAGTCCTAAATATGATAGACGTCCAGTGAGGGGCAGTCCTAATTATGGGAGGGATGCAAGTCTTGTTAATGCACGACGACCAGACAGGAGCAGTCTTGATTATGGTAGGGCTGCAAGTCCTGTTAATGCACGACGCCCAGAGAGGGACAGTCCTGATTATGGTAGGGCTGTAAGTCTTGTTTATGCACGACGTGCAGACAGCAGTAGTCTTGATTATGGTAGGGCAGCAAGTCCTATTTATCCTCGACACTATGAGAGGGTTATTCCAGGATATGCCAGAGCTTCTAGCCCTATCCATGAACGATACCGAAGGTGATTATGAATCTGTTTGGATGTCTATTTTGAAGATTTACCCCAAAATGGAAATAATCTTTTATGCCATCTTTAGTGTCTAATTTTGTTTTTATATTCATTTGAACAACCGATCACCTTTGAAGCGATCAAGATCCTGAAAGATCGATGGAGCATGATCTTAACTTACCAAGGCAGTTTTGAAAATTGATGTCATAATTAGTTGAACATGCATATTCTTATTTTTACATCTAAAGCAGGACATCTGTTATTTGGAGGGCCCCGAAGATATCGATGTCTGAAGTCCTGCGCTTAATTGCCTCTATTGGATTGGAACATTGTTTGTATTATATATTGCTTATCTATATATAATGTGGAACTGATTACTGATACCACAATCCAGTTTCTTTCAGAAGGGGGAATGACTATTTGTAGAGTACATTTCTGCTAAACCAACTGGGTTATTAGATTTGAAATGGCTTACTTACCTTCTTTCAAGAAACCAGGTTTAGTTCTTAGGCTTTGTAATGTTAGCATAAAAACCTCTAGTTGTCAAAGCTGCACCTTAGTGGCTTCTTTGTTTCTTTTTCTTGAGCTGTTTTCAATTGAAATTCATATTGTAAATCATGATAGAACTGTAGATTACACTTCTCAAAACAAATGCATGTGCAATGAATCAACATTATGATTATATACGGTTATACATTTGTTTTCTTTGAAGAAGAGTGTCTGAGAATTACAGTTAAAAAAAAAATTCAAATGGATTATATGTTGAACACAAATTGGGGCGTATGCTCATGTTAAATGCACTAGAATATATGCTACACATATTCAATTATATATATGATGTTGCTGCAGTATTTAGCTTGAGCATTTGTTTATATCAGATTTCTCATTTCATATGTTGGTTCATATCCTCCATGTTTTCAACATAATTTATTTTCTTTTAGCGACAACTACCCATTTGTCATCTCTATGCAAGATTGCTCCCCCATTGTCCATGTGCACCACACCTTATTATGGTGGACTATATCGACATGGCTTCTTATACAGGATTTGCCATTACATGACTCGTCGCAAATGATTGATGTGCTACCCATCATGATATGGTTAAGTTATACTAAAACAGGTGTGCTTACAAACGTATACAGCATCTGAAATATTCGATGATTGAAGCTTAGACATTGTAGTATCAGCAGCAAATGTTCGTGATGTTTCATCAGTACCATTACATGTAACATTCATATTTTGATTAATTTTTATTGCTGACAAACTGTAGCACCAATAGGCAAATTCATATTTGTTATTGTTTATAAAATGTTCCGTTCTTATGTTCTTTCGATTGCAATGACCGTTTACAAGAGGAAACTTTATTTCAATGTTATGTTTCCAAGTTTTGATGGAATCTGACTTAGGCTTTTGTGATTGCCTCTTTTCTCTTGCCCCTATCTTCTTGCTTACAAACATGAAAAATTTATATACAAAGAAAGTGTAATCTTTACAATTGCATAAAAATATGAAAAATGAAGCAGAATTAATGACAAAATGCTGACAACAATTTCAAAAAATTTGCTATAAATATATGTTTGAACATCATCACAATTATCAATTCCAGATATTATGGCATCAGTCCTTATTCATCAAAGGAACAAAAGACAAAATTGATATAACTGAAACATTCGAAAGTGTCCTGTCCACATTCTTTACTGTAAATGCAGATAAAACTGAAACATTCTAAAATTTCCTCTCCACATTCTAAACAGAAGAATATTATTTGCAGAAAATCAGACCAGGAACTCTCTCTATTTGACCTTCCACAACTCTTCGGCGTACCTATTGCACACCAAGGTGCCATTGCTAGTTGTATTTTATCAAACAAAAAATTATAGTTGCTACTGAAAAAATAATTCAAATGTTAAAATCAATTTCTCATTCATAAAAACTGTAATATTATTTGAATAACTAGTTTTTTAAAAAATTTAATAGAAAATAAATTTATTATAAATTTATTTAAAAATAAAAATAATTGTGTATCTCATCACAAAATTAATTTAATATATTATAGATTAATTTCATATAATATATATTAAAAATAATCTAATTTAAATATATTCAATGATTTTAAAAATAATATATTAGATTATTAAAAATTAAAATAGAATATTATAAAAAAATTATCTAATATATTAAATTCTATATACTATATATATATATAATGCATGATAATTTAATATATTAATGTAATATTTCAAAAATCATTTCATAATATAATATACTAAAAATATATTAAATGTTATATATTATATTGTTTATATATTTTAATTTGTTATTAGATTATAATATATAATATTTTTTTAATTATATTTTAAGTTGTAATAAGTAAATAAAATTTTAGAATGAATAATATTTTGTTTCACTTGAATTAAAAAAAGATAAATTAAAAAGTAATTAATTTAGAGTTAGGGAAAATAAATTTTGAATAGTTAGAAAAAATGCATATAGAAGTATTTTGAGTAAATTCATTAAAATGAAAAGATTAATTTGTTGGTGTAAAAATACTTGAAAACTTCTTCAAAAACTATCATAAAAAATTCCTCAAAATCTACCTCACTTAAAAATTTTTAGCCAAAAAAATGCCTTCAAAACTGCCATAAATTTTTTTATGGAATAACATTCCTAAAAATCCACCCTTATCGCTCAAAAATTTTAGCCAATAAAATTGGAGGAAAATAATTTTTGGGATTTAAAAAGTTAAAAATCGTGTATTTAACTTTAAGAAAATTAAAATATAATGTATTTAAATTAATATATAATGTATATAAATGAAATAATGAATTTCCATTCACTGCAACCAAAACATTTAATCACTAGTTAAGATCAAGGGATTGCCTATAGTTCCATGGTAGGAACTAAAAATAGGCAAAAGGGATTGATTTGAAGTGTGAAATCATCTCTAGCATAAATTCAGTGAAGATATATATCTCTATCATAACATCTAAGGTGAAAAGTTACTCCATTGGTAGATTTTACAACAATAAAAAGTAAAGAAAAATGTAGGCTTTAATTAAAATTTCAGCATTAAGATAAAAGTATACTTTCTATTTACATGTATTATAAAAGGGGATAACAATATTGGTCTCATGCCTACATTAAATTTTGATGACAAGCAAGTAAAACTATTTTTTAATATAGATAGCATAACTATGCAACATGCTTATATTATAGCTTACCATATATTTATATATGAAATAATTTATTTTAGATAGATGTATTTAAGATATCTATAGTTCAATTAATATTAATGCTATATTTATTGTTAAATATTAATTATTTGACATGTCAATGGTTGTTCAATTGAAGTTAATAGGTTTTATTTACATTTACATGATTATTTTTACTATGATGTGGGTGTAATATTACAAAAACAAACCACGAATGGAATAAAATAGAAAATCAAAGAACAAAATATGAGACACAGATTTATAGTGGTTTGGCAATTGCCTACATCCACTCTCAAGCAGGGAATAATTCTATTATCAATCACCAATAATACAATACACGATCTGCCACATATTTATATAAGGCTGAGAGAATATGAACGGTCATGTGACCGTTGGGCTTCACATTCCAACAATCTCCCCCATGAAGTCCAACCAACACAACCATGCATTGTGTCATCCCTGCATTTCTTGTCTTCACATTGCAACCAGACTTGAAGTTTTCAACTTCACCAAATATTGTTCACGGACACTTCTAATGAGTGGTCTCCAAAACAAGTCACATCAAACAATGCTTAACACAATCCTGACAATATCCAACACTGAATCAATAAGCTCAGTGCCTTTAGTATAGTGCCCCTTGGCCCATTTTGGGCAGTCCGCTTGCCAGGAACTCCACAAATCAGGGGAGGACTCGAAAGTGTTCTCCCTGTTTAGCCTGTATTTCTCATCTTGAATAAAATAAACACCGTAATAAGGCACATACTCCATCAACAGATTGCACACCTCCACTTGAACATCTCGTGGCATTTGCAATGTGGCAATTTGGTAGTTCATCTCAACTATGTACCTCGCTAGTGTAATCATTAGTAAACCTGTCAAATCTCGCCCAACATATCCCTCATAAATAGGCACTGTGTGACTTGCACCATCACCAGATTCCAACACAATACCAGTTGTATGACAAATAATGAGAATTCATTGATCCTCCCAAACAAGTGACATGGGCACAACTTTGAGAGAAATCTGGTGCTCCTGCTCATCAACCCGAGTGTCGGTGTATCTCAAATGCTTCTCGTTGTGGATATCAAAAGTAGAAATACGATGGGTCTGCTCGACCAACATGTCCATGAACATGGTCTTGCCATGCTAGATGTGTCCATCGAGAGCAACATTTCTCACAAACATGGGGTTGGACATTAAACCTAGCAAAATAATCTATAGAGACATAGGTAGAGAAGTCCTTCACACCCACCTCGAACTGGATGTTTCTGACGATGATGGGCTACTCCAGTGACTGCGCATCCTCCTCCATCACTAGGGTTTCCATGCCTTGACCATACACTTCTTCCGTGGCGAGGTAGTATTTCTTGTCCTCTGCAAGAAAAATTTTCCCTTCGATGTTCATCTTCATATCCATATCGAAAACCTCACACTCCTGCATTCGCTCATCTTCTTCTCCATCGAACTCTTCATCGAAGTCAATCTCTGGACCTATGTAGCTCCTGAATTCATCATACAAGCTATCGTCCATGGTAACTTCCCTGC